>JALLPD010000558.1:0-15347 GCA_036940065.1 Cyclotella cf. meneghiniana
ATTTACATGATACATGCATGATAACTGTGTTCTGTCACCAATTCATTTTTGTAGTCTGTTAATATCATAAAACCAATTTGGTGACAACCCACACAGCTCCACAGCATCAGTCCATACTGTTATTTTTTACTAGTTATTATCAAGTAGTGTTGCTGGTTTGGTTTTGCTCCAGATAGAACCTACACCAACATTTGGCTTAGGTCAGCAGCATCTAGTATTATGTGTCCCTAACAGACACCACTGTACTATTCACTAAACACCTACTCTGCAGTGCATACGGCCTCATGTAGTGATGCAATACAAACAAGGGGAACAGTTGTTTAGCTTCTCCTTCTTGCATATGGACATAAGCAATACGAAACAACTGGCAACACCAGATCAACTTCATCACATCTTCTCATGGTCATAGTCACACAGTTGGTGAAAACACTAGTATAGTATCAAAGTTATTTTACCCCTCACAAAACAGACTGTATGGATGTGATACTTGGCTTATCTCAAGATTCGTATCATTAGACAACCATGGTTTCATGCAGAAATAAGTCACTACCATTATGACTAGGAGAGAACAAAAGCACATCATGGTGCTGGTCAAGCTGACACTGTCACAGATGACCCAAGTCTCCCTCTCTACAAGCACTTATGCTCTGGACCAAACATAATATGGTGTATGTTGCACATGTCACCAGCAGCTAGAATTTTTTCCTTTTCATCACAAGATTTTTTCAGCAAGCCTGCCTCACCCAGGATTTTTCCTTGATGAGGTTTTTTCTGGGAACCACAGTTTTTCTTTCAAGACAAGGTTTTTCTGCAGACAAACATATTCTTTTCCTCTCTGAGGTTTTATTTTCTGTGTGTAACCCTGTTTCTCCAAATGTGGGCGCAAGTAACATGCACCAATTATCTACCTCAACTGAAGTACCAGTATATACTTCAAAAATAGAAGGTGTCCTTAAAATAATCCAAGGTATCCTTTAGATACCTCACATCCCAAGTGTCAAGGATATCCTGTCACCAGGTGGGATCAAGACCAAGTAGTCTTACAACACCAAGAGCTCTGGTCAAGACCAAGATTGTCAGCAAGACTAAGTAAGACCGAGATAACATGGAGTGCTGGTTCATGTTTATCATGTAACTGACATCAAGACTACCCTCACTTTTAATTGGTCAAAATAGCTTATAATTTCCAAATAAATTCCAATCCACTGGATAACCTGTCCTATTTACTGCATAAAAACTTCTACTAACAAATGGCTTATGTCATGCAGGTATGCACCATCATTCATCCAAGCTTGACAATTCTGCAAAGTGGGCAAGGAGACATTTGGGATGGCTTGAGATGCCTTCAACACTTGCAAAAGTTTGATGAGTAATGGCCCTGTTGGTCATATCCTGCTTTTTTCTTCAGTCACTTGATGTATGCAGACACCATGCTATGTGATGGATGCACTTATTTCAAGTCTTGTTGTCCTTCTTTATGGTTTTGAGTTCATCTGGTTTGGGATCCACCTTTTACTATGCTTCATCTTGCTTCTGACATCATTGATCTGTGTTGTTCTTAGGGATTTTGGTCATCTGATGGCTAGGACTGGACTTGTTGGCATTATTTCCAGATATAGAAGGCTTGAGCTTTGACTTAAGCTACTTTGACAGTTTGAGGTTGCTGTCTTGACTTCATTCAGTTCAGCTCTTCAGAGGGCAATCCAAAAGGTCTATCCATGTTTGACAGGAGCGTATCATACTTGGTTTTAGCCTTTAGCGTGATAGTCTTGTTATCTGTATACATTGTTGTAGTAATCATCCTACTTCTGGCTCATATACTTCCTAAACTCAGCATCTGGCATGTGTTGATATGCGGCAAAAAGGATATCTTCCTTGTCATATACTCCCTAACTCCAAGATAGAGGTTCTGCTTGAAGTACACGCTGATCTTCTTGACATGACCCTTGATTTGGATGCAATACTCAGGCAAAAAAATAGATTATCTCTGAGTGCCTTGCTGGTTGCCCATGTATCTAAGATACTTAACCTCATATTTTCCTATTAAAGGAGTGCTGCTACTGCAACATTTGCCGGGCTTGTAGGGTCTTCATAATTGAGCAATGCTTGGCCATTAGAAGTTGGTATCTGGTAGCATGTGTGAGTGAGGCCAAGATACATGTTGCAATCATCTCATTATTTTGCACTACTCTCTGTTTCTTTTTTGATCCTCCATATGTCCAGTAGACCTCAGACTGAGTCTTGATGGCATCATATGAAACTTTATCATACTCTGAGATTGAGTCATAGTTCCTCCCATTTACTTGCCACATGGTTATTCCTTGAAATGGATTAGTCCATCCCAGAACTGACTACCTGTGTGACCTTGAGATTGAAATTCTTTGACTCATCATCCATCAACTTGGATCGACCAGCATCATAAAGGAATTGCCCTGTATGAGTAGAGAAGTCAATCAATTGGTCAGGATTGATGGTTCCTGGAGAAAGAGCAAAAGTCATGGGTTGGGGTGCTGCAACTGTGACAGATGGGGCAGCACCTGTTTTAGCAAGCAATGGTTGAATAGCTTGTAGGAGTTGGGCCATTTGGTTCTCAAGATTTGCAATGCTTTGTTTGAGGTCCTGTTGTGACATGAGGTTTTGCTGGCTTCTTGTTGACACAATGGTTGAAACAGGAATAAATGTTTAAGATAAAAATAATGTAAGTTCAATAGAGGAGAAGTCCTTAGTCTTGTTTTGTTATGTGATAGGTATCTTCTGTCAAGGGCTCACAGTGTCATGCTACTTTAGGATGATCAGCCCCAAATATGTTCCTGCTTGGTGCACTGCAAAGATGTTGCTTGTTTCAAGCAGACAAAGAGTGTTATTTTGTGTAAGTAATTTGAATTAGCAGTGGTGTAACTTAGATGTTTTGGGGCATCCCCAGGCTTTTGAAGTTGCCATGTGATAAGGTATATGCAATGTTGACGGTTGTCTGATATTATTTTATGAGCTGTTTATTTTGCTTGTTTTGCTCAATAATGACAAATTGGTGTTCTAGTTGTGTGCAACATGACAATTGAGAATGACAATTCAACATGATGTTTTGACAGAAACGAGCGATAACTCAGAATGCAACAATCAGCCATCAGATGGCACAGAAAACATTAGGGGGGCTCCATTTAAATAAAAACAATATTTTTGGATTCTCACATGCAATTGCCCAACTTCCAACACAAATAATTTTGCAAGACAACACCGAGCAAGGGTGAATTCCTGATGATGAACCATGAGATTGAGAGCCTCTGTGGTCATAGGGTTGGCTCTGATCTCTTGGAGGATGGTTGATTTTGCTCTTTCTTAAGCTTTGGAGTGGAGGTGGCTATCATCTGTTGGAATATGCTTGTGCTCATTCACTTCTCCTTGACAAAGCATGAATTGGGCACCTCCTGTGGCCCTTCTACTTCATGAAGGTGTATTCAACTGGAAATGTTGGCACTTCAATAGCTAGTGGTAGTAGAGGAGCTATCAACCCCAACCTTTCCTATTGCACTTGTGGCCAAGGATTAGAGCCATTTCTGACTTGGAAATGCATGTGGTGAGTTTGAAGTAAATATGTGTTACTGTGGATTTTGGTTCTAACAATTTTCTTGATTAAACTCTAAATCACATATAAAGGTGACACTGGCAATGATGCCTTCCTCTGCTGTGATGGAACTGACCTTCCTGTCCCAAGAGAGGCCCAACTGGTAATCACACAAGTTCAAGACGCTGGGTGTTCGTTGCAAAGTTGCAATCAGGATCAAGACCAGAGACATGTGTTGGATGAGGGGGCCCCATTAGTCCGGGATTGGGTTGATGTTAATATCTTTTGCAAATCCCTCAAGACTTGGATGGATCCCTTCGAATGTATTGAAACCGATGATGGCTACATCTGTGATAAACCTGCAAAAGTTATCTGTCTTAAGTGTGTTGCTTGCACTCAAGAAAGAAAGATGATGCCAATTGTGAAGCAAAGGCAGGAGACAGGCAACAAGAGGCTGAAGCAGTGTAGCATCTTGGTGCAGTTTTACAGGCATGACATTGTGGATCAGCGTAATATCTATGCTGCCATTCCTGGCATCACTCAATTGGCAATTAGTAATGGAGAGCCCGTGCTTTCTGTTGAATACAATCACTAATTTACTGATAACTATTTAGAGTTATTGTACCAAGACTTACTGAAAAGGTTTTAAAATACAAGATTTAATACAATCATCTTTCCCAATACCTTTTAAGTGATGTAAAGAGAGAAACGAAGAGACATTCCTATGAGCAAATTAGTCTACCAATTTGTGTTTTCATAAAAGCAAAAATTCAAACAGTATTTAGGCGATTAAATTATTCAAGTCGGCTGCCATGAGTTCAATCAGTTTTTTTACTTGAACTCGAAAACCATGTCACTCAACAATGCCCTCATCACTACTCCTTCATCACTGCTCCAGATGGAGATGCTTCTTTGAAGTGGCTGTTTTGTTACTTGTCGGCACTTTTTCTTTGCCAAGATTTTGCTTCTCCTCGTGATGCTGCTTCTCTGAGGTTAATCCCTTGGCATGATAGACATCTGCAGCAGACTTTCGCTCTGCATGATCTACCTCCTTGACCACTCCCACTGCTACTGTTTTTTTCATATCACGGATGGCAAATCTTCCTAGAGGTGGAAACGCTGTAAAAGTTTCGATACACATCGGCTTGGTAGGAGTCAACGTAACAAGGCACATATCTCCGGATTTGACAAATTGGGGATTTTCCTCAATCACTTGGGCATTTGTACGATCCATCCTCTGTTTCAGCTCAGTAAAACGACAGGCAACATGAGCTGTATGGGCATCCAGAATAGGTGTATAACCTGCGTAAATCTTGCCAGGGTGGTTCATTATGATGAGCTGAGCATCAAATGATTTCGCTGCAGTGGCTTCGTTCAAACCTGCCTCACTCGCCACATCACCCCTGTGAAGATCTTGGACTGCTACATTTTTGACATTGACTATTGAATACAGGCAGCAACCCAAGTCATTTCAAGGTGAAGTTCTTAGAGGTGTGGAAGTATAAAAATGGTTAGTTCACTTACAACCAATGTTATCTCCTGGGATAGCCTGCGTGTGGTTAAGTGTGTACAACATGAGTTTTTTCGTTTTTTATTGCTATTGAATCTTAACAGCTCACCTCTAGAATGTGCTGATGATGCATTTCAATAGACTTGACATCAGCAGAAATTCCGTTTGGGGCAAAAACAATATGCATCCCAGGCTTCATAACACCTTCGAGAATGACCAACAGACCACTGGATGAGAAAATCAGTGAATCGCACTAACGAGCATTTGCATTCATAACTAACCTGTCTCGACCCGCCCAACAGGAACTATGTAAACGGGTGCTCAACAGTTGAGACAAGTTATTGTGCCATATGAGTAAATTGCAACAAATAGTAGAACGACTTGCCTGTGCCTACTCCTCCAATCTTGTAGCTAAATATCATAGAGTGAAAGATAGGAGCATAATAAAATAAAAGGTAAGCTCTGCCATTTGGTGTTTCATTTCTTGACGATTGCACACGATCACTGACACATCTTGGATCGGAACACGCAAGGGTTTTTCGATGGGACGTTTTGGGGGATGTATATTGTCTAATGCTTCGAGGAGAGTTGGCCCAGAGTACCATGCCATGTTTAACGAGCGTTCGATCAGGTTGTCTGATGACCAGGCGGATATAGGGATAAATGGCACCTTGTCAAGTTTATATCCCAAACTCTTCAAATACCTAGAAAAGGCAATGGATCCGTGATTCATAGATACATGGAACCATGAAAACAAGGCAATGACTTACCTCGATACTTCGGTTTTTATTTCATTATAACGCGATTCTGCGTATTCCACGAACTTGTCGTCCATTTTGTTTACAGCAACAATCATTTGTCTAACGCCAAGAGTATGCGCAAGCAGCGCATGCTCCCTCGTTTGGCCCTCCTTTGATATGCCAGCCTTTTCAAATAAAGACGACGAATGCTTGACCAATGAGATATGGACGATGTAAGACGCATGAAAGCCCTGGTATACTTACCTCGAACTTTCCCTGAGAGGCATCGATTACTAAGAGTGCACAGTCTGCTTGAGAAGTGCCAGTTATCATGTTTTTGATGAAATCCCGATGACCAGGGGCGTCTATGACAGTGTATCTGAATCGAGGAGTTTCAAATGTTTGCAAAGCAATGTCGATTGTAATCCCCCTTTCCCTCTCGGCCTTCAACTTATCAAGAACCCAAGCATCTAATCATATGTTTTGTTAAAGGAAGCTTTGAGTATAAGTCGACCGCGTCATGGAGCGTTTGAAACCTATGTTACTCACACTTGAATGATCCTTTCCCCTAGTTTTTGTAATTCGAGATGAGGTTACCTATGCCAAAACAGGATACAATGAAATAGTGAACTTACTAACTGATTGGCCTCTTGCTCATACTTGTCGATTGTGCGTTTGTCGATCCTACAGAGAAGAATGTTTGAATTTAGTACTTTATCATTGATAAAAAGCAAAGGGAATATTGTTTATCCTCACCCTCCAAGCTTGTATATGAGGTGACCTGTGGTCGTAGACTTCCCGCAGTCAACATGTCCTGTTAAGGTTCATCCCGAGTCAAAATTCAAAAGGCTCAGAACACGAAGACCTAAAAATCAAGCATCTTAACTCACCTATTACGACAAGAGAAACATGAGTTTTATTCTTTGTCATTATCTGTTTTACTATCAAGATAGAAAGTGTAGCTAGTGAATGAATGAAGTTTGATTCATTTTATGCGCAAGTGTAGAGTTGTAACTCTACACACAGTAATCATCATTAAAAGTTGTGTTCTCATGTTGTAAATTCAATCACATCAAACACGTCAACTTCCTCTTGACGTTCCTATCGTGATGGTACGAGAATGCATGCAGTACTTCATCGAATGCGCCATAACATATCTACAGAATGAACCCCAGTTTTTGGGTTAGCTGCGTAGCATCTTTCAGTGACATCTCACCCTCTTCTCCCACCAACTGTCCATCCACCAGTCTTGATGCTTTGTTTCTTGAGGCGTTCCAGCGAACACCTTCCCCAATTCTAATGTCTTCTCGGTAAACACTGACATCTATTTCTCCATCTGCATATTCATACACCCCTGGGCCAGACTTCATCATAAGAAATAAATGGCAGAATTTTTAGTTCACTGCGTGTTATCTAATCTAATATAATCTAATCTACACAATTTTGATTTGCTTGGAACACAATGAAACGACTAACCTTAAGCCCACGCTCCCAATTTCCTCGATAGACATCTCCTGTTTTTTTAATGTGAAATACGCCAAAGCCATGCCGTTTTCCTTCTTTCCATGAACCTAAGGAATCAGATAAAAAGAATATGAGTTGGAACGAATGACATGTGCTATTGCTAGAAGGATTGCAACTCACCGACATACATATTTCCTGAAGCATATTTTGTGGTGCCGTTTCCGTCTCTCTTGTTATTGACCCATGTTCCTTCATACTCATTGCCATTGTCTAAAATTACCAGGTTTCAACGTTACTGAGTAAAAATAAAGAAATAAACATGAAACCCGGTCCATTCTCACCATATATCATTTTTCCTCGACCATGTTTCTGCCCAATACTATTGACTTGACCGTAATATTCGCCACCGGGAACTTTTATCAGTCTAGGATCAGACATTGAACTGGGATCTTGTGCGAGAAATTTAAGCTGGTGCTTGGCCGAATCATTAATGTTGACTTTTTCAGAGGATTCTTCAGGCTCTAGTGGCTTCTGTGCAACATACGAGAGAAAGTTAGAAGACATTCCACTGTAACTTGAAGGATCGTCGATTTGCTTCGAAACGACAGATTCACTGTAAGCAGACGCCGCCTCGTGGTATTCTAACTGATCGTCATATAGCGACTGTTTGGTCCATGAAGATTTCTCTGATTCTCCGTACCCCGTAGGATCACGTAGAGGTGGCTTTGATTCTTCATCTCCTAGCACCCGGTCAGATGAAGATGCAAAAGAATCACTTTTACGGCATACCCCTAGTGCATGAGAACTCTTCAGATTTGCAATATTTTCTAACAGTTTGTTTCTTTGCATGAGTTCTTCTAACTTCGATCCAAGCTTAGACAACGCTAGAAGAAGATGTAATGTGAGAAAATACACCAAACAACGCCAAAACATTAAGTGGGCTACATCGAACTCACTGGACATTGCAAACTCCTTTTCGGCAACTGCTCCGCCCAGACGCTGAGCTAGTTCGCCGTTTTCAATTGTTAGGTTTCGTAATTGCTCTCCAAACTCGTCCGCATTGGAGTATGCGTTGGCAGTTACCAGAGCGCGTGAATCTGATTCTGGTCTAATACCATCATGCCGATCACGTAGACCCTCAGTAGAAAAATTTGCGTTCCTTGACGAGCCCACGTTTGTGTTTATATCCATTAGTTCAGCGAGTTTTTGAGTGAATACCGCCCTGTCACTCACCAACTGATTGACAATCGATTTATAGTATTCAAGTTCGTCCATTGAGTTGTTCTGCAATGAATGCAACGCATTTTGTTGATAAGGAACGACGCGATTTTCGCACTCAGGTGTAGAACTTTGATGATTCATTATTTGACGACGGAACTTCTCGTTCTCTGCCTTGAGGCTTTGAATTGCATCAACAGCTGTTTTTTTCTGGTCACGTGAAACTCGAAGTGACTCGTTAAGCTCCATATTTTTATACTTGAGCTCCATTACAATTGACTTTATCTGTTAAACAAAGAAGAAGAGTAAGGTGCAATTTTATTGGTATCCGATCGGGAAATAATGTACGTAGTCGATCAGAGCGAAGGGAAAAAACAAATATTTATTCACCTCACCTCCATCGCTGCTTGGTTTTCATTGGTCTTGAAGAGAATCATGTGATTGTGAAGGAAGAAAGCTAGACGTCAGCCCAGGAAGTCGTAAAAAGAACACGTGCACAGCATGAAAGAATTAATTCAAACGCACAATCTCATACTCACAAGATGGTCTACTAGTTCACGGAGCTCAATATTTTCTTCTGTGATACGTTTCAGTTCGCTTTCAGAAAATTTATCAACAGAATATGCATTAAATTGATCTCGTTGATCTAAGAATTCATCACTCTTCAACTGCTGTATGATTTCAAGAGCATCTTCGTATTTTTCCCTGAGAGATAACACTTCGTCGGAATTGTGGCTTCGGAGTTTATTCCAGAGATCCTCGTTTATGGCATTCAACTCATTCAACCTCTCTTCGTACTCGTTCTGAGCTTCGCTTAGTTGCGTCTCCATTTCTTCATTTCTAACAAGCATCATTTTTGCTTGTGTTGTAAGATCGCTAAGTTTTGTTGCCAGCTCTACACATGAAAAGAAAACATATCAATAAGCATTGGTCGCTCAAACGTAAAGTTAACGGAACCGTGGGAGCAACAAGTCACCTTCATTTTCCGCCTCAAGATCTTCTTTCTCGACTTGGATGTCCTGGATTGCTTCCTCTAGAGTTACATTAGTGTCTTTTGTGTCATCCAAATCAGACTTTAGAATTCTGTGTTCATTTTGGAGTCGCTGCATAGCACGATTGACTTCGGCGAGTTCTCTCGTGAGCTCATCTGTGGATGAAGTAGACGCAGCACTCGCCTTCAGAGATTCATATTCGGTTTGGAGGGCAGAGTTTGCCTCATTCAACCTGCCGATTTCAGCTTGCAATGATGCCAACTTTTCCTCGTAGAACTGTTTGTCGCCATCGCGGTCAATCGAGCAACTTTCTAAGGTTTCATTTAAATTTCTGGCTTCTTCCAGTGATGAGCGGAGTGCATTTACTTCTTCAGTCAGGCGAAAAATTTCGTTCTCCTGAATCGCCAATTTGTCTGTGGTCTCTTTATTTAGCAGATCAATAGCTGAAGGACTGGTACCTTGAGCATTAAGATATTCATCTCTAGTTTGAACGGAAGAATGTGTCTTATTCAACCTGTTGAAGGCTTGTCTCTCACCATCATGGTGAATCGACTGACTTGCCAACAATTCATTAACAGAGAGATCATAATCAAATGTCGAGCTTTTTGTATTTACTCCATCCGTCATGCAAGACAGCTCTTTCTCCACCGCTGCCAACTCCATTACATTCTTTTCATTGACCTTAGCAGTAGATGCAGTAAACGCAGCCTGAGCATTCAGATATTCATTTTCTGTTCGAAGGGCGGAATTCGTCTCAATCAATCTATCCATTTCAGTTTGCAGTGATACTAGCTTCTTCTCTAATGCATTTTTATCACTATCGTGGCCAATCGAGCGACTTGACAGAGCTTGATTTATATTGCTGGCTGCTTCCAACGATGCACGAAGTGTACTTAATTCCTCTGTCAGGCAAAACCTGTCCTTCTCTAGCGCTGCCAACGTGTCCTCATTCTCCTTATTAAGCTGATCAGTAATTAAAGCCTGAGCATTCAGAGATTTATTTTCTGTTCGAAGCACAGAGTTCATCTCAAACAACCTGTCGATTTCAGCTTGCAGTGATATCAGCTTCTCTTCGTATGCCTTTTTGTCCCTCTCGTGACCAATCGAGCTACTTGCCAAAGCCTCATTTATATTGTTGGCTTTATCCAATGACGAGCGCAGTGTATGTACTTCTTCTGTCAGTCGAATATTTTCAGAGGCCAGACGATTGCTTGATTCTAGTTTGCGCAGTAACTTGTCACGCTCTTCCTCAAGCACTCCTATCCTGCTCGATTCCAATTCTAATTCCTTTAAACGCTCAGTTTTCTCAGAAATTATTTTCTTTGTCTCAATTTCCACTGAACTCTTTTCATCTCTCATTTCATTCAGTGACGACTGCAACAGGCTGTTTTCCTCCTCTAGTGAATGCATGCGGTATGACTGCTCCGATGATAACTGTTGCAGCTTGCTCAGTGACGTTTCCAGTTGGACCCTTTCACCCTCCAGCTGATGTTCACGCCTTTCCAATAGCTTGACGCGATCTAATAACTCAGCAGCTTTCGACTCTAATAATACTTTCGACGCATCTAACGCAATTATCTGTTCAGTGAGTTCCAATGACATCTTTTCCTTCTCCGCCAAAGTAAACACCAACTCTTCCTTCAAATTTGACGCAGCTGATTTTGCCTCCTTTATCTCATTTTCCAGCGAATCAATATATTCTGTAAGTTCATTGTCTTTTGAAATGAAGACTTCCAATTGCTCAAGATGCTTCTGCTCCATGACTGTCTTCTCTTCATCGCATGCCGAACGAATACTGTCCATATCTGCAGTCAAACGCTGCACCAGAGAAGCATGCTCCTCCTCTTGTCTTTGTATGACGCTATATTTTGTCTGCAAAGTTTCAAGTTTCATTAACAGTTCATCCTTTTCCGCTTCCAACGATGAACGGTTGTTCTCAGCGTCATGAATTGATTTCTCAAGTAACGTCTTTTCATCAGACCATTTCCTCTTCTGGCATTCCAATTCAAGGCAAGAATTTTTCAACCTTTCAGCAAACTCCTTAGCAACTTCATTGTTCATTTGAATTGCTTCGTCGTAAGTTTGGCGTAGCTCCAATAGTTGGCTCTCCAACTGCTTGCATTGCTCGGATTGTTTCACATGCAATTCGTCCATGGTGACGGCAGCGCTCTCCAGCGATTCGATCTTTTTGAGCAAGTCTTCGTTCTCTGAATTCAACTGTTCGAGCTCTTTTGCGTGTTAGGTTGAGAATTGAGATGATAAACGAAAGACAATCAAACAGCGATGAGAGATTTGTTGACGGGGAAACAACAGTATGAGTAGGTACAAACCTTGCAAAGTAGACTGATGCTCGTCCCATATTTCTTTGCACTTCTTAACTAGATCAGCCTTCTCTTCCTCCAAGCGCTGGCACTCTTCATCGATGCCCTGCAGCTCGTTTACTTCAATTTGTAGCTCTTCGACCTCGGCCTGATATTCTTTCTCCCTTTCGAGAAAGTTCTTACGCTCCTTTTCCCAATCACGATTAGATCTTTGATGTGGCATGCCTTCAAGAAGCAGCTTTTGCTCGGACTGATGCATGTGCAACTCATCCAGTTCCTCTTTAGTAGAATGCAACTCCTGTTGCAGAGCATCGATAACAGCCTGAAATTCCTTGTTTGCCTTATCTAAGTCATTCGCTCTCCTCTTTTCTTTGTCGTATTTTGTCCGGTAGCCCTCTCGAATTTTATCAAGCTGTTGCTTTGACAGGAGAACGCGATTCTGAAATTCCTCTTGTTCAGCCTGCCATCGTTCCCGCTCCTCCTTCACTTGTTGCAATTGTTTGCGCAGTTGGTCCTCTAATTCCCTTTGAAAGGCCGTTGACGCCGAATCGACACCCTGTGAGCCTTTGGCGTCGTTGGCACTAAACGACTTGCTCTTTGATTGATGCTGCTGCTGCTTGATTATGTGCTTGTATTCTTCTTCTAGCTCCTCGCGAATTCTCGCCTCGATGGCAACCTCACTCTCCTGCAAATGCGCTGCTAATCGTTGAGTCAATCGATCCTGCATCTCTTTCTCCAGCTGAGCGTGAATTTCTGCCTCTTGATCGTTCTTCACTCGCTCGTTCTGAAGTTGAGCTTCCAACTGCTGAATTTGATACTGAAGTTCTTCGTTCTCTTCCTGCAACTCTTCGTACCGTTGCTGCGACTGAGAAGGATTTTCCATGGACGATTGGGATGGGTGCTGTTCCTGAGAGTGGTGGTAGTTATCGTATTCGGCATCTTCTTGGTACTGAATCAATTGTTGTTGGAGATTATCTAAGTGAGACTGCATCTCTTCTTTCTCTCGAATCAGCTCTTCATCAATGTTCGACAGTTGATTGTTTTTAGCAGCCAATTCTTCTTCGAGATCATCTACCTCGTTTTTTAACCTTCTAATTTCTCTTTCCTGGACAACCACCCTGTCGTTGCTTGCATTCAGCTCTCCCTCAAGATCATATAACTCGTTTTTCAGTCTTGTGATTTCCATCTCCTGGCTCTTGACCAGCTCGTTACTTGAAGTCAAGTCTTCCTCGAGGTCATCGACCTTGTTTTCTAATCTCGTTATTTCACTCTCCTGTTCTGTAGCCTGTACTTCCTTTGTAGCGAGTTCCTCTTCAAGGTTTTCCATTTCACTCTTCATTCTCTTAATTTCTCTCTCCCGGAGAGCTACTCTATCGTTACTCGCAGCCAAATCTCCCTCAAGAGCCCCCACCTTGGCATTTAACCTTTCGATCTCTTCGTTGTTATGACCTGCGTCCTTGTTCTCTTCCATCAACCGCCGCACATTTCCCTCCAACTCCGCCACCTTCTCCGTCAGTTCCTCCTTTTCTTTCTCTAAAGTCGCCATCTTTTCGCCACTCATCAAGGTCTGCCTAGTCTGTAATTCATACGCCTCCTTGAACTTTTCTAAGCTCTTGGCCTTTTCCTCAAAATCATTCCGCTCCGACTGCAGCGTTGCAGCGCGTAGGACAGCTTCTTCCTTTATTCTCTTGACGTTTTCAAGTGACGTTTCCAACTCCATTTTTTCCTTAGTTAGATTTTCGATGGTCATACTAACAACGCTCCCTTCGTTCATTTTCTTATATCGAAGAAGATCATTCTGTAAGTTGTCAATTTTGGCTTCATTGGTGCTCTTTTCCTCCTTGAGATACTTTAGTAGCTCGACGGCGTCATCCATTTGTTCCTGCAGGTGCATATGCTCAGCATACAGCTTGTCGTGTGCTTTCTGTAAGGTATTGAAATGTTCCATCGTCTCCGCATTGGATGTGGCATGTGTCATGAGAGAGGATTTGAGATTGACAATAGTTTCATTGAGGTCATCAATGGTTTCGTGTTCCCCGATGTGACCTTCTCGTTCGTGTTCCGTTTGACCGTGGAAGGATTCTCCTTTGATATTTTTGGAATCGCCATCGGTCGAGGCGAGGTCGTCGGCGTTGCGTTTTGGATTTGGGATGGAGAATGACTGGCTTCGTCGGTTGGGGGGAACGGATTGACTCCGTGTGTTCTTGAAAAAACTCATTTTGAGTGGTTAGTCGGGTTTTCTGTTTGTTCCACTTCGGGTTTGGCTTTACCTTGGGATTGATATCAATGGCCAAACAAATGATGGATTTGTCGAGTGTGCTCCAAATGTGTTGAAGATCTGTTTCATGAGTGAACAATCGTGATTGGCACAGTGAAACTGTCAAGACAATGACGAAAGGAGTTAGATTGTACTAATCCCGGAGTTATGAATCGACATGAGACCAAGGATAGATATACAATTGCAATTCTTGAATCACGATAAAAGGGGTTGACGACGAATTTTCGTGGTACCATGGTAGACATGACAGTGACTATAGTCCGCTTTGCCATGTGCCAAGTACTCGGCCTTTGGTTCAATCAACTGCATCAGCGGCACTCCGAACGTGTCCCACAAAAAAATATAGCGTGGAGATTCCCAAACAAAAAAGCACGCACAAGTTATGACTCAAAATTCGTTACATGTGCAAGGGTACTTGCCGGCTAACTGGTCTACAAGACAGGAAGCCTCAAATCCTACAAGACCATGATAAATTATGACCCTTCATCAAACCATCAGCAACATACCAAGATGAACTTCCCTTCGTGTCAACAGCAAAACCAGATCGTCAGAACACTCGGTCGTTGTATCGAGAGAATCGTTGCGTAGAAACTTTACCACGCGAAGTGACTCACACCAATCGAGCCACGGTCGACAAAATGACGAGCTTCCTTCGATATATTTCTGTCTCGTCTACCTAGAGGATCGCAGTGGATGGAATTGGTGATGACGCGGTGCATCGAAGAGGTCGATGGATTGATTTCTGATCGTGTTGCGGCTTCACCTCCTGGCTGCGCAAGCTATGGTACCATACGTAGGCGCAGGATAGGCGCCTAGGTCTCGATCCGGCAATAGTATTGTATTGTGTGTTTTGTACCATAAAACATCAATCGTTGATTGAACCGGCCCTGTTAGTAGGCCCCGTCTATATTGTTCTCGGGAGATTTTAACTAGTCACGAGTCACGGTTTCGGTTTCTTCATTTTTCATTATTTGTTGTGTATCGTATTATTGTATCGTGCCATACAATTCCCGTCGGCTTCCTCCGCTTGGGAAAGTTCGATTCCAGAATGTACAAAAGGTCGGATTTTTTTCACGTGGATCCGTGTCAAGAAAGAGGTTGAGGGAATATACGAAATAACCAAAACTGTGACAGTGGTAATGAAAAAATATTGAGTTTGAGGGAAAATGCAAAACAACCAATACTGCCAAAGTGGTCAAGTTTTATTCAATGGTCTATGATGGTGTCAATAGATGAGAGTTGCAATAGAATAATGTTGGTCA
>JALLPD010000559.1:0-15362 GCA_036940065.1 Cyclotella cf. meneghiniana
AGTAGTACAACATCGACTATTATCTAGTCTTCTAGTCTGACTACGTTTTAGGCTTAGGTCAGTTTTCTACACCAATTCTATGATTTCAAGTCAGCTTGTTGCTGGTGCCATGATAGTGAGATACATAAAGTCGATTTCTGTTCCATCATGACTGTGTGGTCTGACAAGGTCCACAAAGAGTGCCTCCCAGATTTTGGTAACAAGCTTCATAGTTACTTTTCCATACTTGTTCTTTTTGTTCATTTACTTGCACTTCATGACAGTTTATGACATGATTCTAAATGGTATTTTGCATACCTTTCCAGTATATCATTTTGAATGGGTTTCTTCAGGTTGAGTTGACCCTGGGAGTTGGAGGTAATGGTCATCATACACTAACTTTCTTTGTTGCAGAGAGGTGTGTCGTGCCATTGTCCTTGGTACAGCTCTTGAATGTTTTCATCAAGCTGTTTACAGTATTTACCATCTTGTTCTGGTTTCAGAAGGTGGGAGTCATTCTTATATTCTTATGTGCCTCTGCAATCTCCACAGTACATGGATAGATAACATCCTTGTTGTTGTGATTTTCAAACACAAGGCTCATTGATGTCTGGAAGTTTTTGTGTGATGCTGTGTATGAAGAGTAATGACATGCAAAGGTCATGCTAGCTTCATTGTCATTTTGACAGGACCAAATTCAAAGGGTGATATCAGCACTGTGGAGACCTTTGTTGTGAACAGAGGAGCCTCGTTTAGTATATCTGATTGGAGCTCAAACCTTGGATATCTTGTATTATTTATGTTTGTTTGTGTAGATCATAATGGGCCGCCCTGATGATGTGCTTTTAAACTCTTTTAGATTTTTACCGTAGATGTCAATTTTTTGAGGAATCAGGAGAAGCTTAAGCCACATCTCTTGCAATACAGCCCTTTGACCGTTGAATGCTTTTTGATTAGCCTCACCACAGGGCAGGAGATATCTTCTTCACATTGTTGGTGCTGGTAATATTGGTATGACCACACTCTCGTACCAGTAAGGCGAGTGTGGCAAGCATTTTGCTGTTCTTTGCCGATTGATCTCTTTAGTATTGGACCCTTCAAAGAATTCCATAGAGGTGTCTGACTCCTGTTGGCTTGGTGCAGTCTTTTTGTTTCTGGGTTGTTGTTTTATGCCATCCCTAGCTGTAGTTAGTATACACTCAAGGCATTTGGTTTCCTTGTTTTGGAATTTGAATTTGTGCATAAACCTTTCAGGAATTATCTTCCATGCACTGCTACCAAAAGTATTGTTACAGTAAAAGTTAGAAGAGTGGCCAACTATAAGTCTTTGTATGTAGAGTACTGGTATGCCTGTAACTTGATCTATAGTTAGATATATTCCTAGGTATACTTCATTTTGTTGTATCATTTTAACTCCACAATAACTCATACCTTTGATATAGAGTTTTTACTATCAGCAAACTGTACATCCTTATAGTTGTCCCCCAATTATAGATTGCTAACTATAATGTAACTATAGCTGTCAATGTCAGTTGAAATTAGGACTCATATTGATGGTAGGAGCAAAAAATATTCATCTACTTTGTTGCAACAAATATTTTTTCATAACTTTCTAATTCCAGCCTAAAATCTTGCTTCATATGGTCCAACATAATTCAATACAAAATCTATTTTGCACAAATAAAGCCATGCAAAATTCAGTATAAGTCATACCTCACAAATTGAAAAATTGAACTGGAACAATATTGTCAAACAAACAAACCCTGTACATTGCTAGAATCTATGCAAATTGCACCAATCTCCCAAAAAACTTTATCGTACCAGGTGCATGAGTGAACCCAATGCCTACCATACCTGCACTGAATTTTTAAAGCACAAGATTTTGCACCCTAGCTGCACTGAAGCACAACTCAGATCTGTACAACCAAAATACTACTGACAACAAGCCACATCACTGAAACACCATTAACAATGCCTGCACTCACTCTGAAACACATCTGATGACAGATGCACCCCAACAAAACACGTTTGAAAATATCTCACCAAACAATACCACACTGACAAAAGACCGTATTACCATAAAACTTATGGAAATAGCAATCAAATCACAGTTGTTGAATCACCCATCCCAACAAAGAAGATTTAGTAGTAGTTGTAGGTTGATCAAGGAAAACTCAAACACCAACTATTACAAGAAGGGAACAATCTCTTCATCTATTTCATTGTGACAATGTTATGATGTGAAGGTTGACATTTCTGACTGCGAGAAAATTTTGGTCATGAATAAGCTCCACAATACAATATTAGTTAAAAGAGTAATGTTGCAACTCACCCAAAGAAAAGACACCATATTTTATTTCAAATTATTTTATACACCCAAAAATAATGTTAGCAGTAGCATGCTTTGAAATGTAGAATGGGTGGACACAATTTCATCTCACCTTGTGAATTCATTGCAAAATAAAAAATCCTATAATACATGTGTAAAAATAATGCATAAGAAGTGATGTGGTGTGAGGTGGAAATCAACTGAGTGCACACTCACAAAAAAGGAATGGATTTACATGAACAAGCAAAGAGATATTAGGAATAAGCTCAACAATAAAATGTAAGTTAAAAAACAACTTTGAAACTCATTGAAAGAAAATGACCCCCTACTTTATTTGAAAATACTCAAACATACAAAAAAATATTAACAGTAGTATATTTTGAAATCTACAGTTGGTAGACACAATGACCTCACCAGGAGATTTACTGTATGGAAAGAAATCATCCCAGTAGCTGAGGAGGTGTGATGATAAATAAAAAACTGAATATTCAAATATTCATGGTCTATAAAAATCAAAAAGCAAGCAACACACAGATCTCACTGTACTTTATATATAGCTGCAATGGGAGTGATCTCTGGAGTCAGGGTGGAGCAGGACCGGTTCTGAGAGACAGTTGCACTTGGTCATTGATGATTAACAATATTGATAGTTAATGGTCAGTAAAAACATAGAAAAGCAATCCACAAACACATCTCATCCTAATTTATACAGAGCTGCATGAGGAGTGCCGTGGGAGAGTTGACAGGTACTGGGGGATGAAGGATTACTAGCTCAGACATCTGTGCATGATGGCAATGAGCAAAAAATAAATATTCATGGTGCATCAAAATATCAAAAGCAAACAACGTACAAAACTTATGCCATTTTATACATAGGTGCAAGAGCAGCACTGAGGGAGAATCAACAGGTGTGGGGGGAAGGATGATTGATGGCTGTGGGAGAAGCAACAGCTGATCTTGCGTGGGACAGGACAGCACATAGAGAAGCAAGTGCCACCAGATTTGTCAACAGAAGGGCTGCTGTAGGCAGGAGAGCTGGTGCTGGCAACCTGGAGGCCTTGAAAAATGCATTGGATAAACACCCAGAATCACAGCAACACCCGCAACCACTCTGGCATGTTAGCAGCATGGGGTTTTGCCCTTTCATGATTGTTTGTCATTTTATACAGTGGTGTATAACTTATCTAGTGGATCATGTAATAATTTGTGAAAATGCAAAAAAATTGCACCATGGTAAAATGGGTCATACCACCCAAATTGGACAATCTGTTTTACCTTGAATGAATTGTAGCTTTGAATTCTCATTTTTGATTAATCAATATTATTGCTAAAATGATATAAACAAAAAGAGGTGGTCCCTGTCAAAGTTCATCCCTGGCCTACATGTGCTGCAATCACCACAGTCTTGTTGTGATCACTGCCATCTTGTTGTGATCACTGCTGTCTTGTCATAATTGCAATGGTCTTGCCACAAATGATACCTTATCCTGCAAAGATAGCTGCCACTTTGTCCCATCCTGCCTCAATATCTGCAACCTCCTCCCATCTCCCTGCAATTGCCATGGCCTTATTGCACTTGTCACCACCTCATAGCACTTGTCACCACCTTGTCATGATTGCACCACCTTGATGCAATTGCCACCACCTTGTTGCAATTGCTACCACCTTGTTGCAATTGCAACCACCTTGTTGCAATTGGTCATGTCCTTCTGTGATAGCTGCAGTCTCATCACAATTGCCATCATTCCATTGTGATTGCCACTGTCTCATTGCATTTGTTGCCCATGTTGCAATTGCCACCATGCCACATTGTTTGAATCTTCTCCATCTCATTCTGATATCATCTCAGACATCTCATCTTGACATGATTGTTGATGCCACCTCTGCACTTGCTTCTATCCATTTGTAAGAGGCCATTAAAAACTGAGCAAGTTCCAGTGATTACCACTCTCCATTTGTTTGTTAACAATATGTGTTGTGCAGGTTTTCTGCTCCTGTTGGTATAATTCAGGTTTCACATTTCTTTTGAAGGAGGCTAACAATTGTTAGATCCTGTGAAAGAGGAAGCTCAAGTTGTTTCCACAGGACATTAACCGGAAGAGAACAAGACCACCTTTGTGTCTTCCTGTCTTGCTTGCACTGTTAAGTGTAATTGCTTGAATGAAGCATTTGCTGACACTGCAAGCTTTCATCAGAACAAGTAATTAACTTATTTTGACTACACTGCACAACAAGTCATCTTTTGATACAAATTCGTATAGTTTCATAAAACCAAAGGAAATCCTTCATGCATTGTGTGGAATGGATCCCAAGATGGTTGTTTTTGAGTCTACCAAGAGCTCTGACAAAAACTGACCATGGATTTTAATTCTGGTATAGAAAGAGGTTGTCTCTACAGTTCATTGAAGTCAAGGCCCCTCATGTATGCTCATGATATATCAAGTCAAGGATCAACAGTAGTCTCAAGCAATAGAGGATCACAAGTATGTGATACTATTTATGTTGTCTGCACAAGTAGTTCCTCTTGAAAGAAACAGTTCTACAAATGTGCCATTTTATTCTTTGATCAGGTGAAATCAAGCGTTCCAGAGTCCAAATGGTCCTTACATCCATGGATGAGAGAAATGATGCCTTACTTCTTCTCCTCTGAAATCCCAACAACCAACATTAGCGTCACCAATTGCATCTCACGTGTGACAGCAGCATACCTTCAAAAGGATGTGAAAACTACTCTAACAAATCAAAATTCCTTCCAATTATTCTGTCTGTACTTTGCTGATAGTGAGGTAGATGATGAATATGCTGAGAATACTGGTATTGAGAATACTGGCATCATTCTCAAAAAGAGGTTCCATCATGAGGCAATTGCTGAATGCATCCAAAATCTAAAAAAAGAGTAGAAAACCCAACAGACAATATGAGATATCTCTCAGGGTACCAAAGATAAACTCATTTCAGACCTCCAAGGTATCATTCCTTCTTGAAAAATAAAGTAGTTGGGAATAAGTTTGAAGGAGCATTGTTCTTTCCAATCAATTGGTTACTACTCTGCAGCTATGCGGATAATGGAAAATTGTATGTTGACATACATGGACTAGCACATTCTTCCAAGGATAATACTCTAGCTATTTCCCACATGGTTTTGTCATCAATTGATGCTTCTGCACGTCATTATCATTATGAGACACAGGAATCAATAAAACATATCTCCAGTCAAGTGATTTCAACACAATAAATGTAAAAGATGTTCCTTTACCAGAGGACAATTCAAGGCAGAGAGATTGGTCTGTAGAGGTTACTTTGCTGAAACAGTGTGTTAACGTTGCCTCAGGTAATGTCCTCAATGGAAGAAATACAGTTTCTATAGAATATTTATCGGAGTGCAAAATATATTTGTGGCAAAATGTTAGAAGGAATGCAGACTTTATTCTCTTCATTGCTGACTTCTCTGCAGAACAATATCAAAAATTGGTTGATTGTGGTAGGAAACTACTCAGTGCAAGAATGCAGAGTATTCTCACAACATCCATTTCAGAAAAACATTGCACAATCAATCTACAGCAATCTATGTCCACTTTCTGGAAAGCAAGGATTTGATGTCACCAGATTGGGTGGCATAGGAGGGTATACTTGTGATAAAAGTTGGAGCATGTTTAATCATTCCTTCAAAGAAGTTCTATTTGATCTTCTACATGTGGAACAAAATTGACCAGGAGAAATCACAACATAATGTTGCTTGTCACAAGTATAGTCCTCCAAAACCTGGAGGGTCACTTATGTTGGATGGCATAATTATTAATTACTTCAACATCATTGGAGAATTTGGCTCTTTGAAGATGGTTAATACTCTCCTTCTTCTAACTGTGAATGATCAATATGTCTTTGCACACCTAGTATGCAAAGGACCTATAAAATCAGATATGAGTAATATTGACTATGCAAGATATGCATTTAAGATAAACAAGTCATATCCTTCTTTATGCTAAGCATTCATATAAGTGAATTCTATGAATCTTATATTTTGGCCTGTTGGACAACATAATAATAACTTCCATAAAAATGTGGAATCCTTGGAAAACAAAATACTATTTGTCTTGCCATTAGAGAAAAAGTCTATTGGAAGAAGTTGGTCATGCACAGGTTCACATTTTGCATTTGCCTTGTTGGATTGGAGAAGCACATATCATCATGCAAGAAGAATTCATGTCACACACGCTACTATACGGGGATTATACCACCATGAAATCTCAATGCACAACATTTTCTTACTGAGTATTTTGGTAGCTGTACAATAGAGGCAATCTACTGGCAGAATCTGTTTATTGAATATATGCCTTAACATGATTCAACCAAAAAGTAAATTAGTTGTCAAAATTTAACAAGAAAAGGACAAAAACAGGGTAATAGAAAATTGTTTCAAACAATCCATCCTGTTTGACTTAGTGCTGATGAATGAGGGATCAGGACCAGATAATAACTTCAGCGCATGCTCATCATCAAAGTAGATTGGAGATTATACAATTATCCCACCCAGACATCACCCAGACTCTAACAAATAAATCAACATCACCTACTCACTCACTTCCCAATAAAAATAACAACTGTTCTAGCTTTCAAGAATACATTCCAAATGTGTGGAGTTATCATCATCTTGCTATTGCCAACTTACCTTATAATCCATGAGTATTTACCATCTTGCTGGTGTGGCACAGTTTTGTGGATACTATTCCCAATGCGCCCACTGGTGTAGTGCGGCTTCTAGGATGATGGCATTTTTTCCTCACATCTTATTGTGATGACTGAGTCAGGTCCAGAGTTCACACTTCCCTAGGATGAGATGTGTCAAACCAAGCCAAGCACCAAAGTTACATGGGGTTGATGTCAACCCACAAAAACTGATACAAAAACTGTAATGAAAGTACAGTAGATTTCACATCTCTAGGAAAGTGCCACATCCAATGGTAGATCTCAAACCTGGTCCCAAATGGTCCCATTTGCCCAAAGGGTCCCAAGGAAAATAGGCCAGTATAATTAACAAGAATATCTCAGGCAGTAACAAGATGATTGTTTGAAATTTGAAGTAGGCCTAAATGATCGCAAGTATTTTTTATTTGTGCCGCCTCATGACTCTGATTTGTGCACACATGATATGTTTGCATGCATCTTTTTAGTTTGCGTGCAACCAATATTTTCATATGAAAAATAGGCAAAAATGTGCGCTCATGATATTATGTGCACAGATATCTTTCTGGTTTGCGTGCTTGCAACAGATTTGTGCTCACAATTTACACATTTTTTTGATCGTTTGCACGCAATGTTAACTTATGGTAGAATAAGTTTTGGGACGATTCAGGCAAATGGGACCATTTGGGACAGGTTTAGTGTATACCCATCCAACTAAGCCAGAAAGCCAAAGCAAAGCCTATAAACACTCACAAATTCACAAAAACCTAACACTAACATGAAGCTGATGGAAAAGTTTCATTTCCTCTTTCTTGCCCTATCATGTCTTACCGTGAGAATCATTGAGATCTTGCTATATCACAGATGCTGCACATTTCAAAGATAATGATCCCCCCTTGTCTAACTATCTATGACTGAGTGATCAGGGCCAGAGGTTTTACAACCAATATGGAGGTACTGCATCCTACCAATCTACAGAGCCAAAGCAAAGTCCATGCAGGTTTATGAAATACCACAAAAAACGAACACCAATACTGTGCTAATGACAAAGTTTCCTTTCCTCTTTCTCATTCCTATCATGACTTACCTTGAGGATCATGGGTGCTTGTCATCTCACTGGAAATCAGTAATGCTGGTGTGGTGAAGCTTTGAGGTTGACAATCCCCCTATTGTCTTACTCTTGATGACCAGAGTTCATGTCTGATTGGAAGCGCTGCATCCAACCAAGCCACAAAGCCAAAGTAGCACATGGTTCATGTAATCCCACAAAGACAACACAAACACGCACTGATTGCAAAGTCCCCATCCTCACTAGCCCCCTATCACAAATTAAGAATCGGAAGAATCCATAAATGCTTGCAATCTGGCTGGTGAGGTGCAGCTTTGAGGATGACAATCCCCCCTCTTGTCTTACTCTCAATGACTGAGTTATCAGGGTCAGAGTTCATGTCCCACAGGAAGCACTGCATCCAACCAAGCCACAAAGCCAAAGTAGCGCAGAGCTCATGTTATCCTCAAAACCTAACACAGACACTGCGCTGATGGTCAAGTCTCCCTTCCTCACTATCCCTATCACAAAATGCTTCAAGAAATGGTTAGTACCCACAATCTTGCCATAGAGGGCAGCTTTGAGGTTGACAATCCCCCTCTTGTATTACTTTCAATGACTGAGTGATCAGGGTCAGAGTTCACATCCCATAGGAAGTGCTGCATTCAACCAAGCCCCAAAGCCAAAGTAGTGCAGGTTCATGTGATCCTCAAAAACTAACACAAACACTGTGCTGATGGCAAAGTATCTCCTTCTCACTCTCCTTATCACAAATTGCTTCAAAAATTGGTAAGTACTCACCATAGCACTGTTAAGGGGAAGCTTTGAAGATGATAATCCCCCTCTCGTCTTACACTCAATGCCTGAGTGATCAGGGTCAGAGTTCACATCCCATACAAAGCACTGCATTCAACCAAGCCACAAGCCAAAGTAGCACAGGTTGATGTTATAATCATAAACTAACATAAACACTGCACTCAATGCAAAGTATCTCCTTCTCACACTCCCTATCACATATTACTTCAACAATTTGTAAGTGTTCACCATATCACTAATGAAAGGCAGCTTTGAGGATGACAATCCCCCCTCTTGCCTTACTTTCAATGACTGGGTGATCAGGGTTAGAGTTCACATCAACCAAGTCAGAAAGCCAAAGTAGCACAGGGTTCATGTCATCCTCAAAAACTAACACAAACACTGTGCTGATTGCAAAATCTCTTCTCCTCACTAGCCTTATCACAAAATGCTTCAACAATTGGTATGTACTCCCAATCTTGCTGATGAAGGGCAGCATTGAGGATAATAGTCCCCCCTCTTGTCTCACTCTCAATGACTGAGTGATCAGGGCCGGAGTTCATGTCCTTTAAGAATTTCTGTGTTCAAAGTAGTGCAGGGTTCATGTCATCCTGAAAAACTAATTCATAACACAAACACTGCACTGATGGCAAAGTCTCTCCTCCTCACTCTCTCTATCACAAATTGCTTCAACAATTGGCAAGTCCACACCATATTGCTGATGAAGGGCAGCTTTGATGGTGACAATGCCCACTCTTGTCTTGAGTGATCAGGGTCAGAGTTCACATCCCATAGGAAGCACTGCATCCAACCAAGCCACAAAACCAAAGTAGCACAGGGGTCATGTTATCCTCAAAAACTAACACAAACACTGCCCTGATGGCAAAGTTCTCCCAGCTCTGGCAGCATGATACCAAAGTAGATTGTATAGTATTTCAGGCACCACCTTGATGCTAACAACCATACAAACATTTTACTGCCTCTCTTTCCATGAAGGTCAAGCGAATGATCAGCATGAGTGTTTGTGTTTTCCAATGGTGAGAGTCATGCACCTGGATAATTTTGATTGAATTAGGAATGATTTTGTTTGCATCTGTGATGATTTTGATTGTGTGATGATTTTGATCAGAATGTGATGATTTTGATCACATCTGTGATGATTTTGATCTCATCTGAGATGATTTTGATTGCATCTAAGATCATTTTCATTGCACATGGGATGATTTTGATGACACCTGAGATGATTCTGGTGGCATCTGGGATGATTTTGATTGCAATGGGGATGGTTTTTTCATCTAGGATGACTTTGAAGGCATCAGAGATGATTTTGATTGCATGTGGGATGATTTTTATGACATTTGGGAAATTTTCATGTCATCTGGGAAGATTTTTTATGACATCTGAGATGATTTGTATGGAATCAGTGATGATTCTTGCATTTGGGATGATTTTTAAGGCATTGGAGATGATTTTGATTGCATTGGGTATTACATTAATGTCATCTGTGATTATCAGGAATGACTTTTATGTCATCAGGGATGATTTTTATGTCACTGGGGATAATGTTTACATCATCGGGGATGATTTTTATGTCATCTAAGATGTTTTTATATCATCAGGGATGTTTTTTATGTCATCTGTGATTATTTTTATGTCATGGGGGTTGATTTTTATGTCATTGGGGATGACTTTTATGACATTGGGGATGATTTTTATGTCATTGAAGATGATTTTTATGTCATCTGTGATGGTTTTTATGTCATCTGTGATGATTTTTATGTCATCTGTGACAACTTTTATGTCATCAAAGATGATTTTATGTCATGGGGGGTGATTTTTATGCAATCATGGATGATTTTTATGTCATCAAAGATGATTTTCATGTCATCATAGATGATTTTGATCTCATCTGGGATGATTTTATGGCATTGGGGATGATTGTTATGTTGTCAGTGATAACTTTTATGTCATTGACAAATCATTTTTATGTCATGGGGGATGATTTTTATGTTGCAGGGAATGATTTTATGGCATTGGATGATTTTATGGCATTGGGGATGTTTTTTTATGTCACCAGGGATGTTTTGTATGGCATCAGGGATGATTTTTATGAGATTGGGGATGATTTTTATGGCATTGGGGATAATTTTTATGGCATTAGGGATGATTCTTATGGCATTGTGGTTGATTTTTGTGTCATGGGGGGTGCTTTTTATGGCATTGGGGATGACTTTTATGGCATCGGGGATGATGTTTATTGCTTCAAGGATGGTTTTGATGTTGATCACATTGGGGATGATTTTGATTGCTTCTGAGATGACGTTGATTGCATCTGAGATGATGTTGATCACATCAGAGATGATGTTGATTGCATCAGGGATGATTTTGTATGTTGTCAGGGATGATTTTGATCTCATCAGGGATGTTGTTTATTGCATAGGGGATGATTTTGCATATGAATTGAATTTAGATCTAGTAGATTTTCCATCTACCAAAATTTAATTATAAAGAATAAGCCATAATACCATTTCTTGTGATAAAAGTCTCTTTATTGTTCTAACAATAATTGTATAAATTGGTCACTTACAAGGGAATAGATAATGTTTCCAATCATTGGCAAGACTCTCTTTTTTCCTATAGTTGTAGTAATAGTTGGAGGACCAATTCTTGTGTTTTCAATCCTTTGCCTCAACTGTAGGCACCTTTATACCTGCAGTAATAGTTGGGCTCTCACAACTACAACCAATGTGTAAGGTGGTGTCTACAAACCACAAAATGTTCAAAGATTCCATTTTAGGTTCTTTCAATCCAAATGAAATACTGCCTATCAACATGGTAAAAAAATAGCGGTATCTACTATTTTACTATATTTGCACTGAGGTAGGATATTGTATGATATCACATCATGCTTTCCACTGCTCCAAATGGGAGTTGTGTTGGGAATTGGAGACACAGTACAACTCCGCAACAAGAAGGAATCATGGGACTAACACATATCAGAGTGTTGCTGTGGCAATGGAGGATCTAAAGCAATTTGAATAGATCAAGCAGGGGCTAGTTGGATGAGAAATAAACACATGTTTGGAAAGTTGGATGTGTGGTTATATTGTAGCCACCTGGTAAGGAACCACCTTAGTTTCTGTATGTGGTTATCCAGGCTGTCCCTTGTGATGCAGAGACCATCATCATCCAAGTATGTTTCACAAACACAAGAGCATTATTGACACTACCAATTTGCCTGAAAGATGTCTATGGAAATGTAATAACTATAAGTAGCCTAAGGTAGGAATAGATACACTAGGGGAAGATGAGAGTACAGATTTTGGCCATGTTAGGATCCAACGTGATTGTGTAGTGAAACATATTTAAACCAATGTACTTGAAGAAGTGAATCTCTATATCTCTTACAAACCATACAGAATTTGGATATTGGGACAGGCTTCCTGATGAGCCTCTTGTTGACTTTCCTAAAAGCACTGATTATGTTTGTGTCCATTTTAATCTGCTTTGGGTATTATGAAGGATGCTTATGCCCATTCTGATACAGTCTGGTACAATATCCCAAGTTTAAACAGGAGAATTATGTCCTGAAGTGTTGCATTGCTGTAATTTTTGGAACTGGATGACACCTGTCATGTTAAGGCTTTAGACTCTTCTTTAATTCAATGGACACATGCTCTGTTTATCAATCATGTACTGCCAAACAGCTCAAACTCAGTGAGTAACTCCACTAACTTGTTTTTGTGATGGAGACTAAGGTGATCTTCAGATGAAGTTTTCACGGATTGGAGTGCTGACTTTTCATTTGTTGCATTGGTAATGTATATAACCCACTTTTACAATTCTATTGTGCTGGCAGGTTTGCTAGCCATGCTGTTGTTTGCTGCCGGGGTCTCTTTGGTTCATGAAACCAGAACAATTCTTATGCTCTCACAATATTATATGCCCAAGAATGAGGAGTGTCATCGTGGGTGAGAAAGCATCTCACTATGTTGACATCCCTCTCCCCATGTCAAGCATTTTTATTTTTCCTACAAGTTTTTTAAAACTTAATGGAGGGGACATTTCTGGAAGAAATTGCATTTTTGAATTCAATTTTTTCTTCTCTGAAAAATTTTCTAACAGGAGAAACATTGGTGTCCTTGAGTACATTATTATTTAATTCTGAAATAAATTCAAATCAAAATTGTTGGTAGCTTTTAATCAGACTATGGGGAGTGTTACCATATAATTATGTCTTATTTGATATTTTACTACAATTTTTATGCCCCGACATCAGACACAGCCCTTCACAAGGAGTCTAAGTTATGAATGTTACTTTCATTGTCATGTTTCAAGAGCTAGCTTTGCCTCTTCAAGTCTGCTTTCACAATGCTTCCTGGTCCATGTATGCATAAACAATTTTGGGTCTTCTGCTTGATGGTATTGATAGCCTACAGGACATATGTACTAAACTACTAATGACTACCTTGTAACAAAAAGGACACTCACAACTGCATCTTTCCGGGAAGAGTAAGCTTGAGCATGTTGGCAGAAGACTCTACCGCCTCTTGAGTTTGTCCTTCTTGGAAATGTACATAACAGGCCAAGTTCCAATTTCTTAGTCTGAAGAATTTCACAGAGTTTTACATCCTGATGGAAGTCACTATCAATCAGACCAGAACCATGCTCTTACATTCCATTTTCATCATTTTAGCTATGTTGTGAGACAGCAGTGGGGTGGAGTCCTTCAGAAGGTATCCAGCAACCACATGAGCAAGTTCTTACGCCTGATGATGGTGTAACCGTTCACTTTCAATGCATTGTCACATTCATTGCTTACTAGTAACAAAGCACAGCGGAATATAAATCTCTGCCACCTAATGCCCCTCCTCATTCAAAGAACTACCCCAACCAAACCTTGCAACACCCCTGTTGCTCTCCTACAATTACCACCACAGTGCTGCTATTTCTACTGCAAGTGCTGAAAAGGTAAGCAGTATTAGTGCTGAAAATGTTAGCATTGTTTGGTTCTTGTTTTGTTTTATGGCATTCCATTACCAATAATTTCTAATTAAGTTACTGCCCCCTTTCAAACTCATCACCACCCCCTTCCCACAGACAGAACAAAAGGCTGGCATTATCCTCCCCACACAGAAAAACCAACAATGCACAGGGAATGTAAGTTTTTATTCAACCCATTTCCCTATTCATATTTTTTGACAAGTTAAGTTTTCTATTGAATGTTGCTCCTGAATGGTTTGGATCATCATGCCTCAGTCCACAGTGCATAGTGAGATGCTGTTGCCCTGCTCTGGCTGGGGGTGACAGCAAGCTTGTACCAGGTTTTTATTCTCCCCCTCAAGCTCATTATTTACATTCTATTTCTAAATCAAATTGTTACTCATCCCTACCCAGCTGACAGACACAATAAGAAAGCACACCCGAATCACCCATATCCTCCTCAAGGTATGAATTCAACATTGAATAGGATAATAGTGTGTTTTTGCTTTCTTCTGTTTTAGTGCTGTCCCACCCTCCATCACATTTCTCAAAGTTATACAAACAGAATTATTGCCTTAACATGGTTTGTGCCATAAATCCACAACCCAAAGCTAAAATAAGAGGCAATCACTGCCTTTTCCCAGTCATGCTAGGTTGCAAATTACTTTAATAATTACTGCCCCCCAAAACTCCTGAAAAATTACTGTCATAGTAATTCACAGTATTCCCCAAAATTACTGTGAATTTGCCAGTAATATATTAATAGGAGTTTCACCACATGACATCCATTATGTCACATCTTGAGTACCACTTACCGTCTGGCAGTAACATTTCTGTCATTTTTTGAAAAAAGTACTTTACTGTACTTTACTGTGTAAATTTCTTCAAAATCTATATGTTACAGTAGTCTCAAAGTCACAAACAGTAATATGTTACAATATATTACTGCAGTATGCAGCAATATTCTTATATATTTTTCACTAGTAATAAATGTCAGTAATAATAGTATTCTAAAATATTTGCTAATAATTTAACAAGTTAAGAGTAACTTTTGGCCAGAAAAGTTTGAATTGTAATAACAATAAAAAAGCATGACCTCAGGATTACCCTGTGTTGAGTTGCAATTGAGGAGGGGCGTTGCATCAGTAGAATAGATAAAATTTTATGTGGAAATGAGAAAACTTGGAGATGGATAGGGCAAAAATAATAACAAAAATAAACTCAGTGTCACTGACTTGGATCGGCAATACCTGAGGGGGGATGGCACGGGTAAGCTCTTATTCCATTTTGGAGCAAGGAAGGGAGGGCAGCGCAGTCGACAAGGGAGAATTTTTATTTTAAAAAGCTGCAGTGAGAGAACAAGGACATGGATAGGGGAAAAACAAAAAATTCAACATCGCTGCCTCCAATAGGCAATTCTTGAGGGGGGGATGCCACTAACATGCTCTTCTTCTCTTGACATGAGCCAAGGATGCTCTCAGGGACCCTCACCACAAATATGCCCAAAAGGGGCACAAGAACACCCTACAAATCGAAGGTATCCTT
>JALLPD010000560.1:0-17227 GCA_036940065.1 Cyclotella cf. meneghiniana
CTCCAGACATGAATCATAGACTGGCACCACACCAACCAACATCACCCTGGGGTCACTTGCACCATGAACTCAATAACGCAAACATTCAAGTGGAAAGGCCTACGCACACAAGTCGAAAAACACATAAAGACATGTGACACATGCCAATGTCACAAGATAACAGGCAAAGACCAATATGGCCAAATGCCTCTAGTGTCCGCACTACGCGTCAGAGACCCATTTGAGAAGGTTCACGTAGATTGCACAGGGCCTTGGACAGTTCAAATCAAATCTGACGTCACCAGAGAACTCTCACAATTCAAAATACACATCCTCACGATGGTGGATTTGGCCACAAATTGGCTAGAACTCGCATCAATCCCCACCGCCAACTCCCACAGCTGCGCAAAGCAATTCGACTTATGCTGGCTATGCCGCTACCCCCGTCCCAACACAGTTGGTCATGACAATGGAAACAAGTTCATGGGGGAGGAATTTCAAGAATTACTCACCAGCTACGGCCTCAAGAGCAGGCCAACAATAATAAAAAATCCTACAGCACAATCCATCATTGAACGCCTCCACCTCACCATTGGCGATCAACTTCGTACATCTTTGTATGAAGGAGACAACTGGAAGGAAGACGACGTGACACTCCTCCAAGCGTGTGCATGGGCAGTACATAGTACAACACCTTCCAACACACCACACAGTCCAGGCCAACTTGTTTTCAACATGGACATGATTTTCCACCAGAAAGTCAAAATGGACTGGGCACTCCTCACGAAACAGTGACACGACCAAGCGCTTGCCAACAACAAAAAGGAGAACAAGACCCCATGATGCCATCAAGGTTGGCGATCTTGTACTCATTGTCGAGAAATCATACGAGTGTGCAAGAAACGGGAAACTTTCCTCACCCACGGAAGGACCCTACCAGATCCTCTCCGTGTACGAAAACGGTAACGTCCGCATCAGACGTGGCGCTTTCGATGAGGACATTTCCATCCGCCGCCTCTTTCCATACTACAACAGAGACTAAATAGAATTCTTCCCGGAACTCTAATGTTCCTTTCTTCGCTGTCTTGCAGAAACATGGGGGAGGATATCCTGAGCGGAATTCCCACAGAATTCTTTACAGAATTCCAATGACATTTTTAAATTTGAAAATAGAAAAGTCAGTAGATTCTACCAAATAAAAAGTAATCATAATTTATTCATTCAAGTCAATCAACAAAGACATTAGTTTAGGACTTTAGGGAATGTATGTACTCTAGTACTAATACGAGTACTCATGCAAAAAATGCATGTGCATGCGCATAATAAACGTATTTTTTTTGATTTTCTGAGAAAGCTAAATTGTGCTTTCCTACATTGTTTAACGAACATCTTGTACCCTTTAACGTACATTTGAAAGTACAAAGTACAATCAAAAGTAATGAGTACACGTGAAAGTACATAGATGTACTTTTGGGTGTACTTTGTACCTTTTTTTTACTACCCGTAGAACAACTATTGATTCCTACATATAAATGTACCTTGTGATGTATTTTGTACTTTCAAAAGTGACCGTACAAAGTACATCCGAAGGTACAAAGTACAAGGTACAAAGTCATGCATGTTTCAATCGTTTTCGAGAAATAGGCTTAAACAAAAAAAGGAATTTTCATCCAATCAATAATGAAATACTTCATTATTATGGAAAGTATTAATTTAAACTGTTTCATTTTTTATGTAAATTTCCCTAAAATCCTTACTGTTGGACAGTCAAATCTGATGACGACTGTCAACTAATACCTCCTGTCCACAAGGTAAGTTTCCTCTCATTCTTCCAATTAATTTAAACTGTTTCATTTTTTATGTAAATTTCCCTAAAATCCTTCACTATCAAACGAACTAAATCACAGTCTACGTGACCCAGGAAAAAGGTGTGCATTAAAAATTAAAATAGACTACAGAATAGTCCAGAAAGAGTGTGAATGGCCTAAAGCCACGCATGATAAGATGGCGACATCATGCACAACTTTTGTTCATTAGTTGCAGCATCTAAGAGATTTCTCACATGAGCATCAATTGGTTGTGGATTACGACTGACTACTTCCTCTGCAGCATTCTCCACAAGTCGAGGTGAACACTCTTTCAGACGTTCTTGGACATAGCCGATATTCTTCCGTACTCTATCTGAAAGCTGCTGCTCCATTTCTTGCAGTTTTTTGTCGTTTCGAGGTAGTGTCTTTGATGTATACCAAGAAATAATGTCATCTCTTAGAAGCAAATGAAAAACTGGTTCTAAAGCATTTCGGTTGGTGTTCATGGCTGAAGAGATACAGACAAAAGAGGGAAGAAAAATCCCTTCTAGTAAGAACGGTCCTATTAACTCAGCAATTGATCGTGTCATGCGAAATGGCACGTCAGGAGCCTCTAGCAACCCTAGTTCACAAAAATAACAGGTTAAAATGTATCAGACTTGAAAGGAGCAAAGTGAAATATGGAAAGAAAGAATCCAGCTGATTACCTTGGTTATATTGAAACCGAAAATCTTGTGCCAGAACTTTACCAGTGCGATTGCAGAACACAAATCTCATTGGAGTCCGTTCTATCACTGCAAATGTATGCTGGATTACTGAGTTTGATGATAATTGCGATGCAAACATTTTCCGAAACTGCACCATCCTCTCAATGGAAGGAATAGTAACTGTCATATACTTCGACAAGATATCAGGCAGCACAAGCTCGTGGCAAATGTGTCTGTAAACATCATTTTTTACATGCTCGACTAGATGTGGTTGATTATCGCCGTTTGCATCCTCTGCGATAGCCAGGCGTTTGGAAACTTCCTCTTCAAAAACGGCAACAAGGTGGTCAAGGTTGCCTCCTTGCACGTGGTGAAAAGCTGAATCCAATGAATGGTAAGATGGCTCATTTGCTGTCATTCGCATACGTTGTGCAACAGGGATCACTACATTTGGTCGGAGTGGCAAACATCGCCTGCAAGTTTGGATATTATTCCGCATTATTTTGCCCATGATGTATTGCAACTGTGCAGATCTCTCATCAGTGCGAGTCCAGTACGGAATGGCAAGTTGCAACAAAAACTTGTAATTCCTCCCATCACTCCCAATCATTGATATTTGGCGTACAGTTTGATCTTGTTTGGATGGGCTAGATATAACTTCAAGGGTCTGGTGGAAATTTACAAGTTTGGCGTGAAGCTCAGGGAAAGGACGTAAATCAAGAATGCTTGAACTGGTTGGTGCATACTGGCCAGGAATTTCAATCAAGGAAGAACCTCCTCCTTCATGACCACCAAGGCCTTCAGATTTTGCAGATGATAGTACAGCATCGGAGCTAGCCTTGTAAGCCGCCAGTGCTGATGACCTCGTAGCTTCATACAGCGTGTTGTCAAGTGTTGAATGATAATCATGCTGTGAATTTGAAAGCATCAGGGAAACTGACTCACAGGAGCCAGCCCAATAATCAGAAGACTGGCCAGAATACCAGGACAGAGATGGCGATGTTTCCTGCAAGTAACATTTGTTTGGAACAAGAGCAACTTCATGTTCAAGTTTTGCCTTCCATACCTCAAGTTTTTCGATGAGCTCGTCGATTGAATCACGCCCCTGCACTGCATTTAGTTCTGAGTGTTTTTCTAAAAAATCACGGTCAAATAATGCATGCCACTTCTTCTCAAAAAGCAAAGTTTTTCTACCCTTGGAGGAGTCTGGTTTCTCTTTATTAAAGAACTTGAGACTAATTTTGCTTAGGCTGACAAGGAGATATTCCAAAAGGTCAACCTTACTATCTGGGGCAGTATCTTTGCAACTAGCTTTGGGCTCCGCTTTCGTTCTTGCTTTGTCCAACAATGCTTTTATAGTGGCAAGGAGTTCGGCTTCATAACTTGGCCTAAAGCGGATGATGAGATCTTCAAGGATTGCTTCAAGTTTACTCCATAGGACAGGGTGCGACTTCCTAAGATTAGACATAAGGACCTCAGCGTGCTTTTGAGCGTCATCTTCCTGCTTTGAACCCACATCATGATCTTTCGATCGTTCAATATCTCTGCGCTCCAAAAAGAAAGCTCTCAGTGAATAGTACAACGCCTAATTGATTTGGGGCATTTCAAAGTTTAGTATGGTAGAATATTCTTAATCCTATTCGTGATACAATGACACTTACTTGAGGATGGTCATTCGCAATCTTAATGAGGACTGCCTTTGCAGAGTGTGCTTCAGCGCGATACAAGCATGTCAATAACTGAGGAATCCAAGGCAACCACACCCATGCTGGCGATAATGGTGCTCTAGCTGCAAATTACGTGAACGCTCAATCTGTCAGGGTCAGAAAATACTACTTGTTCAAATAACATAAAGTATCGTACCTTCAAATGCTTTGCAGAGATATCCAAATTGAGGACTATCGAGTGAAAGCATAGAGAGACAGTGCGGGAGAGTCTCTCGGGACTGTTCGCTTGCGTCACATCTAATTGCTTCCAGGTAACAACCCATAGCCTGCGCGAGGTATTGTATGTTCATTTTGTGTTTGGGGTCTTTAGAATCGGCATTGATTTTACTACTATCACACAGCGATGCACAAAGGTGCCCCCAGTCAATCCACGCTGATACCAATCAAATTATCAGTGAAAATCAAGTTGATTGAGAATAGAAATTATGGTACAAGCCTTACCTCTTGCATAGTTTGGACTAAGCTGCACTGCATGGCAATAATTTTTATGAGCATTCGACTTATCATTCAATGCATTAAAAAAGTAAGATTTCAGCCTGAAGAGCTCTGCCTTTTGGCGGGAATTGAAGAAAGTGAGATTTGTGCTGTTTACAAGATTCAAGCCACCTTTTAGCATGGCTTCCTCTGGAGCTTCTTCTGGTGAAACTCGGTATGAAACGATCTGTTCTCTTAACTTGAGAAATGCATCTTCAACGTCCATGCAGTCTGTGAGATGACTCAACAAGAACATTGACACTTCCTTCAAATCTTGCTTCCTTGCTGTCCTTCCCAGTGTTATTGCGGCGTAGGGACGATCATGCAGTGCCGCAAGCGTTCCAGCTTCTGCCCAGCTAAAGTTCTTCGCAACCGCATCAAAAATGTGAAAACGCCAAAAATACAAATCCTCCCAGACAGAGACTGGTTCGAAGGGATTAGGGCTTCGGTGGCGCCATGAACTCAGTACAGCTTTTAGGTCAGGAATACTACGTCTTGACGAGTGAGAGAAAGTTTCAATCATGATTTGACTCGACTCTCGGAGTTCGACTAGTCGTTGAAACTGCTGAAAGAGATCGTTGTGAGCAGTACTTCCAGACCCAACTGCTGGTAATAATTGCCATTTGTAAAGACAAAGTTGGGCGGCTTGGGCATGCAAATTCTCTACTTCAGCAAGCTTTCCCTCGTGAATAGCAAGGAATATTTCAGTCATCTTCGCGAGCGAATCACCCTGTTCAATTGATGCTATGATTGTTGGACTCCCACAAAGCGACTTCACTTTATCCCAATTTTTGGTTTTCCATGCGCACTCAATCATGACGTTTTTGTCCCCAAGGGTTGATGAAAGTTCGTCTATGAGTGACCATTGGCTCAATTCTTTGTGCACCTCGACCCATTGCTGCTCCCAGAGCTTGAATTCAAACTCAGACGGCATGAATTCACAATTTTCGCTGGCTCTTTCAATCAGTGACACATATGCATCAGTTGCCTTCTTTACGAAACCATATGTATCAAGGGATAGTGCTAACTTTGTCCCAGCAATGCTGCACATTGTAGAGAATGTTGCTAGTACCACATCACGATCGCCGACACGTGAAAGGCATTTGTGTATTGCTTGAAGCAAAAGAAAAGACTCCGAAGATGTTTCAAAACTCTGCCTGGTTAGTGCCAAATACTTCCTTTCTAGATAAACAAATACTTCATTATGCAAACCAAAGTCAGAGGCTAAAGACGATAGTAGGAATGTGTCGATCGTTGGCATGGGGCGAAGATGAATCAAAAGTCGCACCAAAGACTGGACGGTATTCATTGGAGTACATTGACTTGTCTTCAAAAATTGTGCATTGTAAGGCATGGCAAGTAGCTTCTCAAGCCGTTGAATGAGAGCAGATCTGTCCTCGTCAGTAGGCAAATGTTGCCACGCAGCTTGGAAACAACATTCTAGAATGGATTGGCTCGTATCGACATCTCCGTAAGCAATGATTCGGATGGCAGATATGCAACGTCCTCCTCCGCATTGCTGTTCGCTCTTCTCCGACAAGATCAGTTTAATAAATGCCGAATATATTTCTTCTGCCATGACATCAAGCTTGCGTTCGCATTCACTTGCAGGTTTTGTTGTTAGCTTCAGAAACCCTTCGTTGATATTTTTATTATCAGAAGTGTGACAACGCTGCCATCGACTGGTGAGACATAATCCTTTGCCGAGTTTACCAACAGCGAGTAGCAAATCCATAAGCAGGACAGTCCACAGGCGCTTCCCAAGACATTCCAGGTCGCAATTGAGAAATAGCCTGATAACTTCGACGCCAACGACATCAATGTGTTCGCCATTTAGGCAATGCATCTTGACTGCTAGGGATGCCAGCCTTTGATACGCAACAGTGGAATCACGTATGTCCTTGGCAAAAATGCTTACTGCTATTGATCTTACAGCCAAATTTCCTGACATAAGACAAATCGCAAAAAGTTTATCCAACACATTTTCTGTCGAATCATTTGAAGGTTTGATGTATGTAGCACTAGAGGACTCAGGAGAGCATGTGTTGCATTCAAACGGATAATCTTGGTCGAGTGATGGGTTATACCCGAATTTCGATAAAACAATTAGGCAAATCATATCGTTGACGGCATGTGATGCTGCTAGCGGCAGCTTGTTAAAATCAATTTGAGCAATTCTCCAAAGACATTCTTCTTGCTCATTACGAGTGAAAGGAGCTCCTTGCGTAGAACGCATTACCTTCTTGCCAATAATGCCTACTGTTGCCATCAACAATGGGATACAGACACTTGAATCTAAGATAAGCGAAATTGCCTCCAAGAATAACTTTCTTGCAGTAGAAAATGTAAAAAGAACACTGCTGGAGCTGATCAACCGAAGACTCTTAACTAGAGCACGAAGCGACGGTTTGAGATGCTCAATTTCAAGAAGAGTTTGAGTTTCATTACTTTCATAACCCGCAGTGATGTCCGTGCCTCTATATGCCGCATGAAAGCCAATACCGCATGCAAGTTCAAATATGCCCAAGGTAGAAGTTGCTGGTGGGAGATTATTCGTGCCCCCTGCTACCATTGAGGTTGCATTTCTTGGGATTTCTTTGATGTGATCTTTGACTTGCTGTTTGGAAAAGGTGATCAAGCAGCTAATGAACGGCTCCACAAAATCAGGGCACGTGACGCAAACTTCTTCAATAATGTCAATTGCCAAATATGCCTTATGATTTATTTGGTCACATGCTTCGCTGTCGCTCGAATTTCGACATGTATCTCCTTCAATTGAATGCTCGAGTAAAGAAATGATAGAAGCCTTGTTTGAACCTAAGCTGGCAGCAGCAACCAGGTTGACAACAAACTCTTTCAGTAGCCCTGCTCCTTTGTCGTCTTTAATTGATACTTTGTGCGAGAAGCATGCTGACAGCATCTTGCATGCGTTCAGACTTATCAAAGTGCTTGATGGCTTGTGAGATAGTAGAATGGAAAAGATTTCCACAGAAGCAACAATTAGAGAAGGGTAGGTGCTGTCTACATGATCTCTTTTCTTCAGTGTGGCATCTTCATTAGATGACTTCTTTAGTTTCTCGCTTTTTTTCAACACATCGCCAGATTTTTCTTGATGCTTTTTTGCCAGTAACAACTCTCTCTCCCCTTCGCCAGAACCCAGCGAAAATACTCTTTCAAAGTGTATCGCACTTATGTTCGCGTTTGGATGAGAGGACAAAACATCTCTCAGAAGAGAAGTAGCCTGGAAGTGGATTTGACGGTGGCTGAGATCAACTTTTGTCTCCGCATTTGAAAGTATGATCTTCACAGCAAAATTGACTATAGCATCAAGAATGTTGGGATCCAGATTGTTGGAGTCTGTTTTTGTATCAACTTTCGCATCTGAACCAAATGACTGATTTGTCTTGCCCCATTCAAAAACAAGCTTGGCAACAGCAACCGAAAGCTCTTTGTGCTCAGGAGGAGAATTAAGCGACACACCAAGTGTGGAGATAGAATGGACCATATAAGGAATTAAACAAGATGAATGAGCAGAAAAAATGTGGGGGTGGCTTGTAATGCACTCCAAAAGATGTGCAAGATGCTGCACAGAGTTTCCCTCTTCGTGTATGACTTTTATGGTGTACTTAAGTGCCACATCTAACTCGTCTGATGACAGCCGTGATGGAAGTGCTGGCACTAATATATTTAATGAATCTCGAACCATCCTTATCTCCGGTGTGCTGTGAGATCGCAAGAGTGATCGAAAAACTTGCAAAGTCACTTTTGGTGGCGTCTCAAAGGCTGCAACAAACCTGCTTACAGCTAAAGAAGACAGAGATGGTAGCCATGAGCTGAGATATTCAGTCAAGGAGACATACCACGAACAGCAACCTACCGAGATAACCGTAGTACTTGGTGCTTGCGTCATCACTCTTCAAAACCCCCCAAATGTACTTGATCAAGTCCTTTCTGAAGTCAACAACATCGTTGGGCATGAACTCGAGTAGAACTAAGATGATTAAATTCAAGGCAAGATTCATGACATACACTTGGACACAGAGAAGGAAGTAGCGAAATTAAGGGCACACCTACCATCAATTAACCGTAAAAATTGACAGGTTAATTTGGTGCTATGTAAACCACCATGTAATATGACTTCTGTAAAAATTTTGATAAATTCATGACTGATGACTGTTTTGGCCGCTCTTGGGTCATTTGCTTGAGCGATATGTTTCAACATGGGGTAGACCAACAGAGTGGTAGATACTATTTTGTTTTCTTCGGATCCTTCACTTGACAGCAGTGTGAGATATCTTTGGAGAACTTGCTCTGTGCGCACATCACACGTTATCGTCAAATCACATAAATGTTTCGATACTTGAATGCATGTATGTCTACAATTGGACGTACCTCTTTGTCCTAACGAGAGATCATAGGCAACTCTACGATAGAGAAATTGTTGGACGAACGTGAAATCAATAGAAGATGGATTCAAGAATACCCCTTTTTGAAACACGGGATGGTGAATTGGGAAAAAAATATTTGGTTGGCTTTCAGAGAGCGGAGTGCATTATCCTGAAAAAATTACTTACTGATCAGATCAAAAAGAACATCGATATCTGCCGGGTTTGCCTTCGAGTATGCAATAAGAAATTTAGCCAACGTGTATGATTCCATGAAGTAGCGCGGCTGGATTTCCTCTTCGTAAAGCAACCTGTAATGACGCCCGCGAGACCGCCAGAGCCACCGCAACGCCCGGAGGACATCATTTTGGATATGACTTCTGTTGTATTTCATAAGAATTTCGATGACTTTAAAACCCTGGTGCTGCAATTCTAAAGCAGTGGTTGTCATGGGACGTTCGGTTAGCACCTCTTTCTGAGAAGATGCTTGTAAAATTTCTTGTGCATATGCCGTCCTCGAAGTCTCGAGTTCCCTTTTCAGACGTTCTACAGCCAGGTGCGTGTTTGTTACATCTTCTGATTTCGACTTCGCAGCCTTTAGTGATGCCTCTTCTTGATTTTTTTCATCAAGTTGATTTTTCTTCGATGTAATATCCTGCCGAGCAATCTCAAGCTTTCGCTGCGTGGAATAGGAATTCAGAGGATTCACACCATACACCAAAAGGTGGGCTGCTGTACTTGCTTTTGACACAGGCGAAGACGCATTCTTTTCGGATCGAATTATGGCCAACGGCCTTTCAAAGCATACGTTCAACAGCATGACTGTGCATTCTTTACCACTGATGTATTCTCTTAGGGCTTCAGAAGATTTTCGTTGCAAGATGTCTCCAAATAGTTCGCTGTACATCGGGTTACATAGACGATGTTCCTCCAAAAAGAAGCCAGCCGCACCTAGTAATTAAGACGGAACGCCCTTTTTTATTGCATCATGAAAATAATTTACAATGCTTGCTCAACTTTCTTAACTTACTTGCACAGTGACGATTCAGGTAGCGTGCTAGAGGGTCTCTGAAAGGTGAAACGGGTAGACACCAAGCAGCCTCCAGCCTGAAAAATTTGAAAGCATGACCATTAGGTTAGCATTAAAAAACAAAAATATGGCATTCACATGAACTAAGAAAACTGCCGACCTGAGAGTACTTTTGACAAGGGCCTCGACAAAGCGAGATGCCTGGGGTAATAACGCAAACAAATCCATCACAGCGGCTGCGACTTTGGGCTCATCGCCTAGGTTCCACAATTGCAAAGAAGTGATTTTATCGGCTTCAGTAAACTTTGACAGGTGCTCAATCATTTTTTCCCCCAAAGCCTTGTTAAACCAAGAAGATAGCAATGATAGAAGACGGGCGATTCCCCTGAGGAGAGGAATCGTCAACTTGGTGTGGTCCCGAAGGTTAATAAGAATCGGTCTGGCGAAAGGATATTCAAGAAGGATCAAACCGTCATGAAGAAAATACTTCCATAGCACAAACATAATTAGATATTTACTCGGACTCACCGTATACACGTTTGAATTAATTCTTTGGGTAATCTGTGAGATGACTTAGGTTGGTCTTCTGAGCTGTCCTCTTTCTCTGAGGCACCTAGCAGAAGTGCATCATGCAGAGCAGATTCTCCAGCAGCAACAACTTCGGAAGGCTGTGCTGTCAATGATCGAAAGAGTAGTGATACAACATGGGGTCTCAAATTACCGATTTGTGTTTTGGGCTCAGCATCGAAAAAATGGTCTGGAAATCGCCTGATAAGGCCTCTAAATAGATATATAGATGCCACTCTGAATTGAACGCCAAGAGGAAGCTCCTCAGGAACAATGACACAACCACCAAACGAGTCACTTTGTAGTTTAAAACTTTTGTTCAAAAACACTGATGACGTGTGCATTCCATGATGAGGTTGGCTAGGTGATTCTGTGTTGACAGCAAATCCGTGCTTGTCTATAAGTACGACACTAGTGAAAGTATCTGATATATCCCCATCTGAAGCCCGGGGATCAATCATTAGAAGAGAACGCGAAACAATTTTTGACGAGGAAAAGTGGACATGTAGCTCACCTGCGACTGATACCATTTTCAGGAGTTCAGCAGTAAACGCCAGTACTGTTTGGTCGTCAATAGAGAACAGTAAAGGAGCTCTTTCAATCATGAAGGCAATAGCTTCTACTATTGCAACTTGCTCTGGGAGAGGAGAGGATCTGAGAATTCTTGGGAAGATCAAACGTTTCAATGCAGTCACATTTTCTTTGACGGCAAATTCTATCGACGGCTTGTCGTGAGTGACGATTCTCAAAAAATGTCGTACTGCAAATCGAACAAAGTGCTTTGTTGATCCAATTTCTGAAAGGATCAGGGTCAGGGAGGCTTGGCTTATGAATGGGGGCTCGGCATCTTGTTCTGGTGCAATAGGAGTATAAGTCGACTTAGTGCTGAGGACATCATATATTAAAGTGCTTGAGTCCCATGATGTGGGACCTCCAAAGTAGAACCAAGTGATTGTCACAAACTGTGATGACGAACGGAGTTTGAGTGCTCATATCAGGATTTGTGAAAATGCGGCAACGAAAAGAAACAGGGCGAGAGACCAAGCCTGAAAAGGGTTGACCAACTTACAAATCTCAGTGACTCCTTATTGGCAAGAGCGATTTCCGGAGGTGCGTCTTTGACCAAGAACATTGATACGTGAAGAATTTCAACTTCATAAGACTTACTCCAGTGTTGGCCCATTTTGCTCAAAACCTGGAGTATCCCATTCATTACCCCGATCCGGCAATTCCACGACTGTCCAAAGCAGGCTTGGCACATACAGCTAAGGAGATTTTCTATAACAACATCTCCCACACTCAAAGAGTCATCCTCCGTCCCGATCTTTTCCGCTCTGTCAGCAGTAGACATCAAGTTTTGCGCCAATTCAATGGTGGAACTCAATACCTCGTTGGCAGCATTCACGATGTGCTTTGAGTCTGAACATGCTAATGCGTCGACAAGAGATTCGTTTAAAACGAACGGATCAACATCTTTACCAAGAGTACCGGACAAACGAAAGCACCCGAAGGGTTTGAGTGGTTGAAGTTTACCGCCGAGGTGGTTTTGCGCAAAACCAACTTGGTGAACGTTATCCACTGCGGCACCATCACTGTCTATTCGGGTTACACAACTAATGTGACTTGATAATAAAAAAAATATGTGAGATCCGAATCCTTTCAACATCACCATAGCTTCTTTATGTAACTCTTCGATTGCAGTCGAGGTAAAGAGTCCATCACAAATCAGTTTCAACGCGCTAGTGCAAATAGAACGAAGGCGGAAGTCATTAGTATCTTTCTCAGAGTTCTCTACTTCGTCAGACTTCGGTGCATTTGACGTTGGCACAAAAGTTTTGAAATTTTGGTTGACAGGAAAGTCCAGAATGGATGCAAGCGCTCCCCGAATAATTGCAAAAGCACTGCTTGCTTGTTCTATCTTCGTTTTTTCCATTAGTTCAACTGCGTATGCATTCAGATCCAGGCGTTCGGATCGTTCGCCAAACAAGCATTTAAAATATGCATTGTGATCATCCAATGGCAAACGAATCGTCATTGTATCTAGCTCGTCTCTTTTCGCAACAATACGTGGTGAATTGCGTACGAATCTAAGTACATCCACCGCACGTTCAAGCGGTAGCCGTAAGGGAAAGGACAATGATACCTCGTCACTAGTAAAAGCAGACTCGGGCGAGTTTCCTTGCCATTCAAACAGTATTGATAGACCAGGCTTGGACATTTTGTTGTCGTTCGGAAAATCTTGACACATAATTTCATGAAGGAACAAGCGATTTTTTCCACCGAGCTTTCCCAAAAGACGCAGACACAGCAAACCATAAGGATATGGCGCCGGTTGGAGATGCTTAGTGAGAGAGATCATTAGATTGCAAAGAGTATCGCTTTGTTGAGCTATGACAGGGTATATGTAATCGCTGTGCAGATTGTCCACCCAAAATTCGACTGCATAATTGAGAAAAAGTGATTTTTAGATGTGACATTTATTACCGAAGAAAAGCAATTGAATTCATAGTTAAACTTACGATTGCGCAATGCCAGGTTCACAAGGTCTCCTCGATTGGACTGCAGGGCAGGAATGAGTATTTTTACAAGAAGTGGTAAATGCGGGAGCAAGACTGATAGACGCGATGGGATCGTCAACATGAGTTCAACGATCATAAAACGTAGCGGTTCGTTATCTGTTGATAAATATATTCGATAAAAACCATTGAGAATCGTCGGTAAGAGGGGGGCCATCTCTTTGTACGATGCTTCAAATTTACCCCCCGTTAAAGTTCGGAACAAGATTCGCAGGATGCAAAGGTAAGGCCCTGGTCCTATCGTGGACAACTCCATGGAACGCCGGATACATTCGGGCACAAAACTTCGTAAATGAGGAAGAAGTGCGGCCTCATTTTGGGGGTATTTCGTGAGTGAAGAAAATATTGACATGAAAAGCTTGAATGTGTTTTGTGCTCGTGAATTGGTGAGTTTGTATTTGATCCTGTCATTGTCATAATCGTTTTCCTCTTGTGTCTGTTGCTGTGGTTCAACGTCTTGTGTTTGGAGATCAGCAAGATCTTTAATGTTCTCCGCAAGATATGTAAACATGAAGTCACACAGTTCGTAGCTAACCGATTTTCCATGGTCGAATAACAAAAACTTGAACATGATAATCAGATCACCATCTGTGTCCATTTCGCCCATTATGAGCGGCAAATTAAGTAAAATTGTCCTCCGAATGCTAAAACTCTCTAAGACAGTGAAACTTGCTACGAATGCCTCAATCATGTCTTGGTATTGTGGAGGTCGTGGGATAATTTTTCCGGCCTCCAGACAAAAACTGAAAGCTCTCAGGCATGGTATTCCATTAACGATGTATTCCCTTAAAAGCTCGTGTTCGCCGTTGGTGATCTTAAGGAGTGCTGAATTTAATTCATCGTTTTCCTTGTTCGTCGAGGGCGGTAACGGAAAAATTTCATCGCCCGATTCAATCGCCCGTTTCCGTTCTTTTTCTCGCTGCTGAGAATAACTGTTTATGCACCATATGACCGTCTTCATGCCCTGAAACAGCGAACGAAGAAGTGATTGAGTATCACGTAGATATGACGTTGGACTGTGATTATTGCTGACATCATCATGTGTAGTTTCCTCTTCATCTTTGCAGTTTGCGCCCTTGTCTACAGAAATAGAACCAGCCCTTAGTATTTCATTCCAAGTCGGCGTTTCCTTCTCTGCACTCTCCAATATACCTGGAATCCTCTCCTTGATAGTTTGAAACTTTTGAATGAATGTGGTGAGTATTCTTACTAACAAATCCCGACCAAGCTGGGGATTGGGATCATTATTGTTGAAAATTTGATCCACCAAATGTAACAGCAACCTAACGGCAGTCATCTGCATGGACAAGGGCATGTTCATCCCCACATCATGCAATACACGAGAGAATATTCGCACTGCTCTACCCAATTGAGCGGGCGTTAACCTCGTGCGGGCGTGGTGAATCAAATCCGCCAAGGTCGAATAACTCAACGGTCGTAATGATTGTTCCACAGTAGAATACCTCGAATTCCCCGCAATAACTCTTTCGTCCATCAAAACGTCCACGTGCTTGAAGAAACCCCTGCGGAAATCTGTAGCAAGAATATGTCGAGTTGCCACCAACAACTCCTTACGCGTCGACAATGCCTCCCGCGGACAGTGCTTCAATAGGCAAACTACATTGTGTGCCATGACGTCTTCGTATGGTTTCATTTGGTCGGTGAATCCTCGTAACAGGTAGGTTAGAAACGAGAGGGTTTTGACTTGGGCAGCGATGAGTTCGTGGGCTCGGATACGGTAGAGACGGAGTAAGGTTTCTTTCGAAAGTGAGGGGACGGAGATGGATGCCATGGGGGTGGTGGTCTTATCTGGAGGCTGTAGTGGTGTTTCTCCTTTGGACGCTTCTTTGGTCGCCTTTCCAGTCAAAGGAGTAACTGGCGTGTTTGATAGAGATAATATTCCTCCCGTGCTGCCTTGTTTTGCAGGCGTACCCTCCGCCTTCGAGGGATCAATAAACCTGGGCGGGACCAATTTCAATGAATCCATCATCAAAGGAATCATCACCGGTATGTTCGTCTTGAGAAATTTAGGATATAATTGGAACAACAACATGACTGTCAATGGACATTCGGTGAGTACACGGAATGATTGTTTAGATTGTAGTGATGGCATGTTTTCCCTTGTGGTTGTTGAATCGCCCGTTGACATGGGAGTGGAGAGATCGCCAACATTCGCTCCATGGTTTAGGACGCTAAAATCAAAATTCTTTTGCAGTGAACTACTGCCTCCACCTTTGTTCAGTTCCCTGTAACAATCACAAACAAAATCCAAGAAAATTTGACATTCGCGTAGTTGTCGTGCTTCTTCACCCTTCATTCGACTTATGGAGGTAGAATTGGAAGAGTACGGAGCAGCTACCATTCTATAGGTTTTGTGAAGTTGAAAGATTAGGCTTGTGGCTAGGAGGGCATTTTCTAACGATTTGTTGTGTTTGTGTCATTAGTTGCGATGATGGTGTAATGTTGTTTATAGAAAGATGTGAAATGAGAATGAATTACTTTAATAGTGACAAGCACATGACGTGGCGTTTCAACGACAATCTAGCATTTTTTAACGCGAAACAATGTAGTAATAAAACACAATATGCGCACGCCAACGAAGCATGAGTCTAAAGTCCAATTGACGAGCAAGCAAGATAGCATTTTCCACCACAAAAATTAAATGAGAGGTGAAAATGCATTGAAAAGATAAAGCTGTTAACGCAAGAAAAGTGTGACGTCAATCACACACGACAACGCGAGAATGAATCTCATCGATAGCTATGCTATTTGCTCTCAGCAAACAGCCAAAGGGGTGTCAACGTGCAAGGGAACAAAAATCAAACACGAAATCATCGGTAATGCTCATAAGATGGCAATAACCAATTCATTGAAAGAAGCAAACTTCAAACATGATACACTAAACCACATTATGCACTACAGCACGGGATTGCACATTGTGCCTGTCTTAAGCCAGAGACACACTTCCACCAAGAATCAAAACATCACGCAATAAGACTCACCCTCAAAATCGATTAACAACACGTTCACACAGCAAGTCAACACCATGGGCGCATAGGGAGAAAATCCATCATTGAAGAGGCATCGCTTCATAATATCCAAAATGGCCCGTCGTATCCCATGTTGCACGCTATTCACTTGTGGATTCGGTGCGACAAAGTGGGGATGTGTCTTTTTGTTGGGTGGAGTTTTCGATGCATCCTCCCTGCTATCTTTTTTCTTGTCGTCATCCTTCTTCTTCTTCTTGACGTCCCCTGCATTGATGTTGACGTCGACTAGAATGTCCTTGAAAAGGGGAATCCAGTGCCGCGCCCATTGCACGTAGGAGGCGCCATCGTGGACGATTGTGGTCATTTTCTCGCGAAGATCGGCAAGGACGGCGATGGCATCGTTCAGTGAAGATGTGTTTGAGGGGGCGGCGGAAAACCGTTTGAGAGACGATAGGAGACGGGTTTGCATGGCGTCTAGTTGGCTGGCGGACAATTTCGAGGCGTTGATCCCAGGGTGACTCATGGTTATTCGACACGGTGGATTCTCGAGGTTCTTGACCGGCGATATCACTTTGCGTGTCTCGTTCAGTAATCCAACCAGTGCGCGTGAGATTGTGTGATGGTCTTGAGTTTTTGCCTCGCTATTAACAGGTATTGGCAGTATTGGCTATCATTGTCAGTGTGTTGTGGAGGCAACAAAAATAATGATGATCGGGGACGTGTTTGAGTGTGGTTTGGCAGTAATGAATATACCCTTGCTGCTGGACCCAAGAAAGAAACCGGGTAGGTACCATGAATGTGTGCAATAAAAATATTACTTTGTATAACACCGAAAATATACCTACTACGTCTCAAAAATGACAGTGAAAAAGAATACAAATAACTTTGAAAAAAACGGTCTAGGCTATCATCTCTAGAAAAGATTCACGACCGACTAAGTCTCAAAAACACTGGGAAAAGAATTTATAAAATCTTTGCAAATTA
>JALLPD010000561.1:0-15338 GCA_036940065.1 Cyclotella cf. meneghiniana
ATTCATAATTAGCAAGAATCATCTAATTTTTGTTACAAAATGGGGTGCGTCAGGACTACACCAAAACTGGTACCATAATGTGGGTGGGGTGTTTTTTAATTTTGTGATGGGTATTTTGGGATTTGTCCCATGGGTGGAACAATGCAAACTAATTCTGTGAAATCTCGATGATTTTGTGAAGGAAATCACAAATTCTTGACGGGAAGTGGATCCAAAAATGGGGTATGTGATTTTTTACTTTGGTTTTTGGGTTTGCTACACTGTTACGTGGAGTAGAATCAACAAGTACCCAAACGTGTTTAAACGAAGTCTTTAATCAATTATCGGAGCTAAACCGGCAAGGCTCGGGTCACCCAACAGAGCAACTAAAAATCCATTCATGCCAAACACAATCAACACACCTCCCGTCAAAGGAGTAACCCATTGCCCAAGCAGTGATCTCAAATCCTTCTTGTTGTCATTACTCTCTGTGTTTTGTAAATTGACTAGTGCTTGACCACCTGTGGCACCAACAAACAGCAAAGGGGTGCTGTATCCAAGAGTGTACGAGAGCATCCATGCAGCACCCTTCCATAATTCATTTGCAGAGGACTCTGTTGATGAGATAGAAGAAGATGCAGAGGCGAGGTAGGCCAGTAAAGATGCAAGAACAGGAGTGGCACATGGAGAAGCTACCAATGCGGATGTTCCACCTAGAAGAAATGTCCTCAACAGCACAGCTCCATCGTCACCCTGATCGTTTTGCTGTGTCTTCTGATCTGCACCGTTCGCATCCTCGACCTCATTTGATCCTTGACCGCCGTTGAGATTCTCAAGTATCAAACCGCCATCTACATCAAACAAACTACCGTTCCTAGACCCTCTTCCGTCATCCCTTTTCCCACTCTGCAACAGAAGCGATCTCCAACGAAAGTCTAAACTGGGCAAAGGAATCTCTATCAATTCCAACAATTGCAATCCCATGAAAACACTAACCAATGAACTGATTGCGGCAAGCAACAGCGACGGCAACGTTCCTTGCCCACCACCACCGCCATTGCTTCCTCCAAACACCCCTCCCAACGCGCTGGCACTCACGCCCAAAGCAGTGAATACCATTGCCAATCCCATAGCGAAGGCAAAGGTGGGAAGTATTGTAGTCTTATCTCTCCGTTCGTTCGCCGCGGTAGTAATATACGAAACGGTAATGGGAAGGAGACCGAGCGAGCAGGGCGAGAATGACGTCCATAGTCCCGCAGTATAAAGCAGTAGGAGTGATTGGAGTTGAGATGCATTGTTGTTACTGTTGTTGGAGTTGATGACGGAGTTCGCTAGGGAGGAGGCGGCGTTTTGAGTGGCGAAGATGACATCTTCTATTCCGGATGGGATGGCGCACAGGGCGGTGGAGGACGGTCGATGCGACGAGATTTTGTGTGTGCGTAAACTAGATAACGATTGTTGGATAAGAGAAGTTTTGCAGTTAATATTCGCTTGCGTTCTCATTTGTGAGTCATACGTCCGGGAGGAACAATAATAATTTGTGTGTATTATTGATTGACGATGTGAATATCGATTCTGAAGCTGTGGCGAACACGGCGTATTTTTGGACGAAAAGAATAATGGTGTTGCACCGAAATAGTTGAAACCTTTCACCTCGTTTATTGGTGAAATGGTCGCGCTAATTCCATGACGATACCGCGGAGCAAACGCAATTGCGACGTCGACACGTAGGATACTCGCATAAACAGTGATAAAGAGAAGACACAACTGCCATCTTGGTGAGAATCTGGCATCTTCCCGTGTGTTACTCGACCTGCTCATAACTAACTTTCTTTGTTGGTCCGTGGTGTTGTAGAAACGATGCCGTGGGTTGTGGTTGTGGTCATCATGGACTGCCTGAGACTGCCTGCATCGCTGGCTCGGACGTGGCATTCACTCCGAATTCCAATAACCGCGCTATGGTACAATCTGGTACAATGCAACCCCTGTACAATACAATACCATGGTATACCGCTATACGCTAATTGCGACATTTTTTGCATATCGGTTGTCCTCGGGGCAAACTTCTCTATCGTAGAGGTGTATGGTATTGTACAAATTTTTTACCAAATCCCCCCCAAAGGAAAATCCGTTCTCTGACCGTTCAAGTTCTAGTTCAAGTTGAAGATGCTAAATCTCCGTTGAAGCTTTTGAGACCATCGGTTGCGAGAAACCAAAACATAATATGAAAAATTTCATGCCAAAAACGACTCACAGTTCAAAAGAGCTTCAGCTTAAACAAGCTCTCGCTCTCGCCGATTTCCCCCGATACTCATACTAATTCCTGCTATTCGAATTTGTTTCAGTGATGGAATGCCAACAACATCATCAAATACGAATGGGGGGTGCCGCCAACAAGATAATGTTGGAGTTGGAATTATTTTTCTTTGTCTACACCGATGCAGGATAAGAGCCACCATGGTGAATGTAAGGTATTGTACTATACACGGAACCGAGATTTAGCTGATTAGCATTCGGAAAAAAGACCAAGAGCTGTGCGTACCCACGACGAAGAGAAGATCAGCGCGTGCCTTACGCCGTATAAGCAGGCGAGGGTGTCGAACTTTAGGGAAGACAGCACGCAGCTCTTGTCAGGGTTTTTACTGGCCAATGAAACAAGAAGCAACGAGATTTTGTGTAAGCTGTTCTAGGTAATGCCTGCACGCTCCTCCCCCGCCGAAACTCATAATTGCCAGCTGTGAGTATGTGAATTGGTGTCTCGGTGCACGCTGTTCTCTTGATTGAAATTTTCCTGGTGAACTGCTGTGTTTTTTGGTGCGAGGAAACTCGAGTTCGATTGGGCTGAAAGGTCGACTTCTCGTGAGGTTTTCTCGTTGGATCTGTTTTGAGCCTCAATGCCTCATGCGTTTTTGCTTGCATCCATGACAATATTGATCGACCGTGCTACTAATGTGAAATATCGAGGCGCTGGGTTGGTTCTATGTCTTTAAACGAATTTTTCCTGCTCTTGTTTGAAAAGGACCGACATCTGACACATCTCATGATTTATTCCGTCAGACTTGACAGGCACTTCAATTCTTCGCTTCCGTGCTAATTCGCTCGTCACAACTCTCTGAAGCACCGAAGCCAGTGCACAACTCTTGTTGACCAACAGCGATTCCGTTAACTGAGCCATTCAAGGCATGGTGTTCATTGCAACAGCTCCCAAAACCGACCTAACTGTCATAATGCCAGAAATCAACGCCATGGAGCAAAGTCAAAAATTCCCCCATTCTTCCTCCTACCCCTCCTCCGGATCCGGAACCAACACGGAAACCGCAACGACAGCGGAGTTTCCTCCTTCCTCTCCAGGAGGACGATCGTCCGCCGCCGGCGGGAAGAAGATGGCCATGACGCGCAAATTCAAGAGTTTACGAAAGATTATGACGCAAAGGCGACAGGGGACCGGGGCGGGGGAAGACGAATCCACCGCGACCGGGGAGGGAAAATCCGTCACGGAGGATCAACGGCGGATGCGCAAAGTGATTAGCAGCGGTGCACCGTCGAACAGGGCGGCAGTGTTGGAAATGGAGGTTCCGGCCTCGGCGGCAGCGAGTGCAGTCGCCGCGAATGCCGTGTTGGACCACGGGAATCCTCAGGGTGCGAGCGATATCATTCATCCTCCGCGTCAGAGTCCCGAACAAAGAGAGCAGTATGCAGCGAGGGCGCCGAATGTAGCGAAGAATGAGACTGCGCGAGATCCAAATTTTCCGGATTATCAACAGCCGAGTGCGCGTGTGGAGGCGGTGCGGTCGAAACCGACCCCTTTTCAATTCATTTCGGACGATAATTTTACACGGCGGGTGGAGTCGTACGATGGGCAAGTGATAGTATGTTCTGATTCTAAGCTTCCTACCTATGAAGTGGGGAATTACTTGGGGGGAGGTGTGGCTGGGGTGGTTTACGAAGGTAAACGATTGCGTCCGGCCAATGAATATCCTCCGTTGAGAGTTCGAGGAGCTGGACCTTTTTATCCTAATTTTACCACTGGGCGTGAAGGCGGTGCTCCGCCGCCGGCAGCCCCTGTGGCGATGAGCATGACTTCTTCTTCCTTGTCGAGTGTTCGTCGCAGGGCCGGTGTGGAGCCGCCTTCCAATCTGGAAAATGTCATTGGGACGGGTTTATTTGCTGATGTATATCGTTCTGTTGCTACGCCTAGCAACGGCAGAAAGTCTCCAGCTGTGCTCAGCACCAATAGCATTGCTTCTCCGTATGGAAATAGTCATCATGTTGTGGGGCACTCTGATGACAATGGTGGGTGCACATCGTTTTTCTTTCGAAATTGTGGTTGCGGTGATGACGGAACTGTAGCCGTCAGCAAAACGATAGGGACGGTAGGGAACAGTATGGTCATGACCGGAGCTGATCTAGGAAGCACGGACGCCGCACGACAACGTTACAGGGCTGTAGATGTGGCATCTATCGAGGTACCTGCAGCATTTTCATCGGCAGAAAAAGAAACTCCAACGAACCATGTCTTGGTGGATGAAGCTGACGCACCCAATCGTTCAAAACGTGAAGCGAGGGCTTTGTCTCGAAATGCCCCTCAGACAGCATTGGGGAATTCTGCTGGCTTTCATGATGCAAGAAGTCCAAATGATAGCAATTCAATTCTTCATTTGCAGGACGACGACCCCGCTACAATGGCACCTCACTTAATTGATGACTTGAGTGAAACAGTTGCGATAAAAATTCTTAATCCTGTCGGATTTCGCCTCTTAGGCCCTGAAATGCTTCACAAGGCAGTAATTGTACGAGAAGGCAAGCTTCCAATGGTGAACCCTGACGGGTCATACTGCTTGACAGAAGAACACGTCTGGTGGCTGGTTAATCCGAACAGTCGAAACTTGAGATCGTTGATGAGAAAGAATAGTCGTATACCTTCTCATGGATCGTCTAACAACCACATAGATGATGCGTCCGAAGAATCTGTCTTGAAGAGACAAAATTCTAATTTTAGTCATGGAGGGAACATTGATCGAGGAAGCCCGGAACGAGGGCTTCGACTCAGTCTCGTTGCTACCTACGTGGACCCCAAAACATCTACATTGCGAGAGCTTCCATTGCCGCGCTGCGTGGAAATTTGGGGCCACCCTCCTTTTGCAGCATCTGATCAGGAATTTGAAGCCATGATGGAAACGTTGTTAAGATTAAATGCTGGAGGTGGCAGCGGAATGCGGCGCAAATCGTCAAGAATGGACTCACAAGCACAATCTTCTGTTTATAACTACGACACGCTTGCATCGAAGAGGGGAGGCTCAACAGTGTTTTGTCCTGCTCTTTCCGCGTACATCGCTATTCCTGCCATCCCACCTAAGTATTTGCGATGGTTAAAACAGCGCCGTCTTGCCACTAAAGAGGTGAGAAACATGATGAGGATAGGACGCCATCCCAATGTGGTTCATCTTTACGAAGTATTGGAGTTGGTCCAGGATTCGAAGTCTACTATGTTCTTGATTCTCGAGCTGGTTCGAGGAGGAGAATTGTTTGATTTGATCAGTAGCAACTCTTCGTCGAAGAAGAAGTCTTCAACCACAGGGAACGAGCATGAAGTTATCATGAGGAAGTTTTTCAGCGAGTTATCGTCTGGGATCTCGTTCATCCATCAGTGCGGAGTGGCACATCGAGATCTCAAGCCAGAGGTATGCTTCTTGTTTCGGTGGTTTTTATTCTTTTGGCTGTCATATTTCTCTCATGTTTTGCAACTTTCTTCATTAATGCAGAACCTTCTCATTCACACCAAACCATCGCCGACAGGCGCAAACTCACGTATCACAGAAGAAGAAGAGAAGACACTCAAAATAGCTGACTTCGGTCTGTCTGCAACTTTTGATTTATTCCAATCATCTCATGTCTGGCCCTCCATTTCCAGAGGGGACTCTGCCACTAGCAAATGGGATGGCCAAAGCGCCGCATTCTCTAACGGTGTCAGTGGTGTGCTTCCAAGCCCACAGTCAGAGAAGAGTTCCCCGACAAAATCAAGCTTCTCACCTCTGTTGAATCGGATGGGAGCGACTGCATTGTCAATGTTGACATGTGGAAGTATGATGAACGTTTGTGATGGAGATGGTTTGAATGCAGACGATTTGGTTGATGATGGATATGGTGGAAGCAGTCAATTGCGTCGCATGACTTCTGTGGTAGGGTCGCCCCACTACGTTGCACCTGAGATCATATCTCAAGCTGTAGCCGATAGTGCAGACAAAGCGAAGAGTTCTCAGGATGCCAAGAGCTCGAAAAAAGGTGGCTACGATGGGACAAAAGCAGATGTATGGTCAGCAGGTGTTATTTTATACGCCATGCTGTTTCGTTCACTACCATTTGGAGAGGACCTATTGCGATGTCCGAGGTTTCAGGCATTTCAAAAGTGGTATAATGATGCAAGGCAGTTGCAACCACCTTTTAAGGGAAAGAAAAACCGGAGAGCTTTTCCAGATTATACTTTAGACCCAACATATGATGATTTCGATGAGGAAGAAATGCTTGGACCACATTGGTTCTTTCCGCATGAGATCAGTGTAGAGGGGAGAGATTTGATTGTGGCAATGCTAAATCCTAACCCCAATGATCGCATCACTGTCGAAATGGTGCTTCATCATCCCTGGTTAAAGGCGATGAACCGTGACTTAACAAGAGAGCCAAGTGTGCCAAGGTTGAGTGGGCTTTGCATGAGTGGGGCATAATCAGACTTTTGTCATGTTCATAGCAACTAGTTGCTAGTATCATTTGTTGTCTTGGCCTTGTCTGTACAAATGCGTGAATATCATGGGATTTTAATCCTGAAATAAGATTTAATGTTTCATACATCATAACACTCGCAGCAACCCTATGATTTCATCTGCTGCAACACTCACACTTGTCGGGTGGTGGAATCATAGTGGATGATATGGTACAATGTTGCACAGGGGCGATGTGTATGATTGTAATTGTAGCGCAGAACACGAATATTCAGCAAACTATGGTACACTACAAAATATAAGGAAATTCTGGACATTTTCATGACCACCCATCTACATAATATCCAGTCGCTCACCCATCAACCACCCCGCCTCGGTAGGATACATGGTAAGTCAGGGTACCATAGCCCTCCCCACACACACCAGAATTGATTGTGATAAAGTGAACAGTAGAACCCTATAGTTTAACCGGACGAAGGAGCACATGCGAAGAAACCCGTCAACATACTATAAGGACATAAGCAAGAATAATGGCTCGACGAACGAAAAAAACCAATACAGTCAATGCGACCGCGATGCCTACTTCTGATGTCGTAGACAAACAACCCCAATCGGCCAATCCCGCCGCCGCCGACACCGACGAGGAAACCCCCGAATCTGACATCACTCCACCCGAAATGTGGGCCAAAACACAAGAGTCGATCTCTACGAACTTACTTCCCTTGATTTCGCAGCAGGAGGAATTATTCTCCTTGCTTCATTCGACGAAAGGAGATGCGGCTAATGACCCGTACAAAGTGAAATTGGTCGATACTAGTCAGCAGTTGTTTCGTTTCATTGAATATCTGGCCGAGCTTCAAGATCGGCTGAAAAACAATCATAAGAAGGAAGATGGTTCAGGTGAGCTTCGTTTTTTCAATAAATGCTCTTTGAAGCATTAGCCACGCACCTGTTGATTCTAGCAGACTGACACATTCTTTCCATCTTACTGAAACACAAATATGGTTAGCTGCGAACGACGATGATAATGTAAACCAAGAAGAATCACTTCCATGCTCTCTCTCCGGTCTGAATTCTCTCTACACTGGCTTGGAATCATCACAACATTCTCCCACGACAAATCTAGTTGACATCGAGACAATTTGGGGACAAGTCGACTTACAAAATAATGCGTTGTTGCCTCGTTTGAAGAAACTGACCAAAAAGCTGGCCAAGTGTTCGCCTCGGGATGGTGAAAGTGGTGAAGTTGGTGCCAATGGGATAAGACTTTTGGACATGAGTGCAATGGAAAGCGGCGACGAACAAGGAGATGGCGTTTCTGACAGCGATGGGATCGATGACGAAGAAAGTGTATCTGAAGGGAGTGCTGCATCAAATCTCGACGAAGAGGATGGGGATCATAGTCATGAGTCTGATGACGATGATGAAGAACTGGATGATGACGCAAAGCGCATTCGAGAGCGAATGAAGAAGGCAATGGCAGAGATGGGTGAAAGCGGTGATGACTTTAGCGATGACGAGAAAGATGAAGCAACATTAAAAGCAGAACAACTCAAAAAATTTACCGCAAAGGCTAAGGAAATGGAAGAATCAATAATAGATCCCACACGAGAAGAAATGCGTGATGGTTTCTTTGACCTGCATGAGATGGAAGCATTCGCCGACGAAGAGGAGGAATATTTGCCTGATGAAGCTTATGGTGCTGAGATGGAGGATGAAGAAAGTTCTGACGACAGTGATGACAAGATGAACAGCAAGAAGAAACAGAAGAATAAGAAATTGCTGCCACACGTAAGGGATAGAATGGGCGAGTCGGATTCTGGCAGTGATGACAATTCTGATGATGAAGGTAGTGAGGATGAACTGACAAAACGTTTTAAGCCCAATACGGTTCGGAGGAAGAAATATCGAGCAGACGATGAAATTGAGGCACTCTATGAACTATACAACGATAAACTGGATGATGATTATGATCAAAGTGATGATGAGGCGGAAGTTGCAGTCGAGAATATGACAGCTGCGGACTTTTTCGGAAAGCCCGACAAAAAGCTGATTGAGCGCTACAAGTCTAAGAATCGTCAAGGAGATGGGAAAGATAACGATAAGGAGGGACAAGGTTTCGGCGAAACAGTTTCTTGGGAAGACCACGATTTTGGTGACGATGGAGCTGATTGGAAAGACAATGGTGACGAAGATGAAGTTGTTGGTCCCGAAGAATCCGAGGAGGAGGAAGAGGAGTTTGAAGATGCTGAAGAAGACGCCAATAGTAATGGCAAACCCCATAAACTCTCAACACATGGTCTACAGTCCAAAAAACTCGAGCAGTATACTCTTCGCATAGAAGAAGAATTGATGGCGGAAAAGCCATGGAGAATGAGGGGTGAAACCAGAGGAACAGATCGTCCCGCAGACTCTCTCCTGGACTCGACTCCTGAGTTTGAAGTGGCGTTTAAGCCGCCTCCTATCATCACAGCAGATCATACCGCCAGCATCGAAGAGATGATTAAGAAACGCATCATTGACGAGGACTGGGATGATGTTATTCCTCGAGAATTGCCCGACATTGGACTTCACAAACGTGGTGGTGGCGATCCACCTGAGGTGAGTCAAGAGAAGTCAAAACTGGGACTTGGTGAGCTCTATGAGAGGGAGTATTTGAAGAAGACAACAGGCTTTGATCGTGATGCACACGAGAAAGAGACAGAGGAAGGGGCTGCTAAAGAAGAAATGAAAAAGCTGTTCGCAAACTTGTGCAGTAAGCTAGATGCTCTGTCCAACTACCACTTTGCACCTCGACCTGTGGCCGATGAGGCCGATATCAATAAGCAAGATGTCCCTGCTATAGCAATGGAAGAAGTCTTGCCATTGCATGTCAGCACAAGTAAGGGGATGGCACCCGAGGAAGTATACGCTAGTGGGAAGGGAAGAGCCAGCGTGCTTAAAGGAGAGTCAGAGTTGGATCAGGTATGTTTCGTGTTATTCGCACAGTTCGTACCTTTTTGTATTTATTATGTCAAAACTCATGCCCTTTTTTTCAACTTCGTCACTCTCTCTTCCCTCGCGAAAGGCTGAACGAAATCGTATCCGCAACGCGAAAAAATCTGCTCGAAGAAAGGCCCGAAAACAAAAACTCTCAGATGAAAAGCTCATCTCAAAACTTCAGCCAGGTCTTGGTCTCAATAATCCTTACGAGAAACGCAAATTGCGTGAAGAGTTACAAATGGCGCGTGCGTCTGGAAAAGTTGTTGTGGCAAGTGAGAGTAAGGGACTGCAGGACGAAGGTGCCGCCGGAAAGGAATATCAAACGAGTACAAAGTTCTTCCAGAAAATGCAACAGAATGTTGAGAGCATGATTCGTGGCGACAGTGAAGCTGGAAGATCGAATAAGAGAAGGAAGGGTTTGAATGGGGGGCAAGTATCAAGTGTCTACAAGTTGTAGAAGGTTCCGGTCAAGTTAAGATAACATCAAAATTACCATATATTTCATTTTTTAATGTATACCGATTGAGCACAACATTTACAAATATATCACCGCGACTCATGTCATAGGAGTCCAATGCAGGCACAAACGATCAATTAGTGGCCCAGTCACGCACCACCTTGTGATGAAGAAAACTAAGTTCAAGATGCCCAATGAAGGAAGCAAGTAGCAACGCATTATTGGTCTACTGTCATTCAAGTATTATCTCACCCAAGGTGTCGTTCCACGTAAGGCCGCTAATTAGCCCGATCTTCGATCTTTTTCAACTCTGCAAGAATATCATCTACAGGAATCCTTTCCTTGGCATTCTCTTGGAATGCTGCCTGGGGAACCCCGTTTTTGTCGAAGATGATCCAACCCCCCTGGATCAACCCCTCGCCTAGAAAAGTAAATACGTCGAGTAATTGCAGCGAGGCATTGGTATTGCTGATAAAATATTTACGGGACCAATGTGGATTCACCGGACAAGTAGCTCACCTTTCACGTTGTAACTCTTCACACCAAGCTCTTTGATCCTCTTGAGTGAATCCTGAATCATTTTAATAATGCCCAATGGGTTGAAACCGAATGATATTTTGCCCGATCCCAGTGCGGTATAAAACACCCTCTGCTGATCTTTGTACGTGGGATAAGGAAAATAGTCATTTCGGAATTCTCGTAGCCCTTCATCATCAACGCCTGTTTCCTTGACGATCGCGAAAAGTCTGAAACCGTGCAACTGGGGTGATGTTTCCTCCTTATTCGTATCATCCTTCGAAATTTTGGATAGGAGAATACGAGCATCACCCCGTACCAAAGGTCATCCGGGACGACGGACGACGAAGCAGAGGCTCCCCGTGGGGCCGGCATTTTCGCGTAGAACTTCCTCTCCCGTGAAGACATCTAATTCTTCCACGGGAGGTCCCTCTTTGTTGAATTGAAGCTGTACAAGCTTTTTGCGTGCATTGTGAATTATGTTATGAACGATGAGAGCGAGATGAACACTTGAAAGTCTTCGCAAACTAGTCACGTCGGGTCAATGCAATTTAACTTACTCTCGCCTCGTGGAGATCCGACGTCTTCATAGTTTTCGGAATCATCGTAATTGATGATAGATCGTAATTTTATGATTAGGTAGGATTGTGTATTCTCTGTCTTTTGATTGAGAGGTCGAATGTCGAATGTGGAATATCGAATGTCGAATGTCTAATGGTAGGTGGTACAATAGAGAGTTTCGATTGAGAAATGTAATGATGGATGACGTGGACGCGAACACCTTCCTGGTCCACGATCAATGATGATTCGTGCATGTTACAATACTATTCAAGATAGGTCCCAGGATGGACTTTAGGGAAAAGATGTACCACATGGAACCATACTTAGAAACGATACTTGTCTAGAGTATGGTACTCACACAAAAAATCCATAGTAATATTTCTATAGCATTTTCACGTAAAAATTCAATCCGATCCCGACCATCGCCAAAAGTACATTTTGCATTTTAGTACCGATCTTGCAAAACGTACCGATCTTGCAAAATGTCCTTTTACACATCGCCAGTAAATCATTCAAGATAGGTAGATCCCAGAGTAGGAATTAATACGATTTCAACTAGAAAAGAGAATTCGGTACATTTTGCAAGATCGGTACTTTTTGGGACGGATCTTGGAAAATGTAACGATATCTCAAAATATACTAATTTTATTTTATTTTTAATCTCAAAATATACTAATTTTATTTTATTTTCAACGTATTTCACATCACAACAAGGCAATCATACATGAAAAGCCATGGGATCCAATGCAACACTTTGGGAGCAGTGGACTCTCTAAATACGCAACATTGCGCACTCCTGAAACATTGCATAATAACTCACCAACACATACAGAGTTGATACAAAGTCTTAGGAGCATGTAATATGCAATAGCAAGTGTGTCTGATCCATTTGCATCCATGACATTGGAATCCAATCCATTGCATCCGAGACAATTTGTATCCCAGAGTCCAATAGATTCGCGTCCGAGACTTTTCCTTCAAGAATCTGAGTCTCGTGTTCCTTCCACTCATGTTGTTGAAGGGAGGCAAGAAACTTGTGAGTTCCGCTGAACGAAACACTTGAGGAGGACTGACTCTATCAAACGAACCTTGTTTTACCACTGCAGCTCGTTTTGTCAGAACGATTGTGATCAGCGCACAGCATCGCACGGATGGCACAGATTTTTAACTTTTGGTGAAGTTACACAAATACATATGCCATTTTTGTTCGAAATTAACACAGATATTTACTTAACCTAAAAGCAAAATTTTCTTTGTGTGTAGAATTAATAATACTTCCTACGCGGAGCAAATCAGTGATAAAGACATCTGTATGTTGTCTGTTTACACACGTATCTCGTCATGTTAGACTAGGTGCTGACAGACATAGAGATTATCCGCAACACGGACGTACTCCGTTGGAGTCATTCCCAAATACAATATCTTTTCAAATGACCTTCGTTGTGTCGCCTGCTGTCATAGGGCAATAATGAAAACATCGCGGACCAAACTTGCCTTTAAATATTATTACATAAAGTGGGATACCGCCATTTTATATCGAATGTCTGTTGAGCGGTGTGTGTCACTCCTCACCTTTCCACGATCGTACAATACCATCACCTGTATCATCTCGTACAATACCATCACCTGTATCATCTCTTCGTAGCCACCTCAGGGTGCGGAAGAATTATTAGTCGTAATATTTAAGACCAGAACAACTCCTATCATGAAAAATGAGCAGCCAGCTCATTGATCTTGGTTGTCTTGCATCATGCCCCCAACTTTTTTCTCTCATTCAGTGGTAAATTTTTTTACAATTGATCATGTTGTTCGTAACACACTCATGTCACATAAAACCTATCCACGAGATCATGTGCAGAATGACCAAACAATTCAAAGGATCGAAGTCCCAACGACTTGATCTGATTGTAGAGTGGCCACAAAACAGAGCATCTACCAGTATTCCAAGTTCCGGTCCTACCCAACCGAAGAAAGTTAGTTTTTCTGAGTTCTCAAGAAGAAGAGTCTACATAACTGACCCGCACTACGAGGAGCAGAAGTCTTGCTCATCTGCAGATCAAAAGATCTTTCAAAAAGAAGCCGTCAATGAAGCGCTCCGGATCAATCGTCTCATCTCATTATGTCCTGTCCGTACTGGATTTGCAATGCAGCGGCTCACAGAAGACGGTTTACTCACTAGCGAAGAACTTCTTGGCATCGAACATTTGGTTGGCATGAATGCTGTACAATCATTTCACAAAAGACGATCATATATTACTTTTGTTTTGGGTGTGCAGAAACTGATGCGAGAGAAGAATGAAAACTACATCAATGCTGAAGAGCTGGCAGCGATTGCCATCAGGAAGAGCGCCGGAATGATGAAGAAGGCCAGACTAAGAGCTGCTCTCGCTTTCTAAAGGAGTCGTTCATTTTGAATGCATTTTGTCAATAGAAAAAGTGAATCTGACCATTTTTGTCTCGTCAAATATAGATTAATATCATATAACAGGTATGGTCATGGCTTGTACCAATCATTATTTTTATTGAAGTGGAAAAATTCATTAGTCAAGTTAATGAGTTGTCGACCCGTATTCATCCAAAATGAATGGAATGACAATTCTAGGTACCACGCTTTTCCGATTGTGGAATAGAAACACCCCCACACGGCGAAATGATACCAAGACGGTACGTCGCACTTTCTGTCTTTTCAATCATCCATGAGATCCATTCAGCAACCCACATAATTTATTGTTCCGAAATTCTTCATGCGTCCATATGAATCTGATTAGGACCTTCCATTGTCTAATTTTACGGGTGAATGTGAAATACACATAATGTCATTCTACTTAGCATCACCATCGTCTTTAATAATTTTGGGTGACTTCGTCTGACTTCACGGCTTGGTCGAAGTTCTGCGACTAATGTCTTTTCACTGCTCGGCTCCACCAAGTTCTGAATTTATGAAAATATCGTAGATTTTTTGCATGCACCTGATTCTGAGGTACCCCTGTTTTTTACCGACCCCCTTGCACCAATCTTGCACCGACCTTTCCTGAGAATGGTTGGTCATTAATGGTTGGTGCCAATTAACTTATGGATCTGCTACTCCTACTACAACACCATCAATCATCACACATGGCTTGAAGCCATCCCTGTACATTTTTTTGTTGTTTCTGAAGGACTCATTGTATTGTGCTTTGCCTTTTCTTTTTCCCTGTTCATTTAAAGCTCCCTCTAGCTCTTCCAATTTTTTTGGTATGAGCAAGTTTTGGGGGGAACAACGACATTGGAGGTTTTTACAAAACCATCAAAGAATATGATGTATTTGGAAGATGTTAATGAATGGGAGAGCGAACATCTTTTGTTGGATGATATTCTGCTGCAAAAAGGCCAATTAGATTGATGCTTGTGGATTGGTTACATGAAAGTTTCCAAACATCTGTTCCAAATGATTTTCTCATCCTTGAAAATCATGACCTGAAACATGTGCACACGATAGAGTAAAGGCCTTATCATACTGGCAAAAATGACCAAATTGCTTTTTGTAGTTTTCATTTTGAGAAATCCCAGTGTGAAAAAAACTTTCCGGGTAATCATTTCCACTAATTCCAACAAAGCAATGTAGGGAAACCTTTTTTGTCCTTTCTCCAGTATCTGGGACTCTCCTTTCACATGTCAAATGACTTCAACCAATTGGAGCAATATTTTTGGACATGTAATGTTTTGAAGCAAAGAGCTTAGGGGAGCAATTGGTCTTTCGGTCCTCTCATCTTCATAGTAAACACTTGAAAGCTATTAAATTGTGTGTTGCCTCTTACATTGTGAGCCTCAAATCCTTCAAACCGAATTCTTTGTATGACAACTCTTGTATCTTTGGGTCTACCAGGATTGTTGATCATCATTTCCCTAACATCTGTGAGCATCTTGGAAGAACTCACAATATGAACATCTTTGTTTAATGATGAACACAACCCATTCGGGCATTCGGTCAAGTCTTGCCGTAAGCTGTTTTGTAGTAAAAATATTACATAGATATTGCTAAATAAATGAGTTACTTCAGTGACGAAAAAGAAATTATGAGTTAAGTTTTTAAGATTACAAATGAGGACTGTTAATAGCAGTCCTCTTGTTTTTATCATGTATTTTTC
>JALLPD010000562.1:0-15309 GCA_036940065.1 Cyclotella cf. meneghiniana
ATTTACAGACTTTTTCAGTAACTTACTGAGTAACTAGTAAGTTACTGTTTTTGGTAACTGATTTCTATAAATTGGGACAGTAACCAAAAAAAGTAATTTGCAACATAGGGACTGATCACTGCTAGTCTATGTGCCACTTGCACGTTTGATGTCACAAGTGGTTTTTTATCGTACATGCAATAGGTGCTAAGTACAATCTCTGCTACAAGAGTGGAGTATACCCACATACACTGGGAGCAAGTCCTCAGTGATGTACCAGGGCAATATTATTTTTTTATAGACTACATGTTTAAAACATTTGTCAGCCCATGAGTAAAACTCACTTCAACTGGCAGAGTGCAGAACTCTTCATGCAGTTGTGGCATTGCGACTCTTGGTGTCAGGAAGCACAACATTGCACCATACGTAACTTACCAAAGGTATTGCAGATGGCTTCCAGAAAAAAATTGGAGGACTGGTGGACAAAACCACCACTGATCCTGTACCAATAATGGAAAAATGGTAGATGGTAGGATGATCGACAGACAATCCAAAAAGGTTATGCATAGAGGATATCTATTGATAGTGACCTAAGCTTTTTTCATAAAAGTTGTAGAATAGGTCAATCACAATGGTTTTTAAGTTGTAAACTGATTGTTTATGAGTTAAATTAGCTGTATCAAAAAGAACCCCACAACAAAGAGTTATCATTTGATTCATTTGATAATTGTTTTCCCCAGAGATTGGATGCAGATGCGGCATTTAAAAGATTCAACTGCCAATCCCATGAGAAGTTTTTTAGAAAGAAAACATCTTTTGGAATTTTTTTCTCAGAAACTACTATCTTAATCCTTTGTACTTCCTTTGTCTTTCACAAAGTGTTGAAGACCTTTTTGGTGGTTCCAGATGGAAGCTCTTAGAGCTTACAAGTGTCAGTAGATTCTTGGCCTATGTCATGAACATGCATCACCAATCAAACACAGTTACATAGTGAGGGACAAAACAGTGGAGGGTATCAACAAGTCAACAAAATTGGAAGAAATTGCAGGAGGTAATTTTTCTCATTCCTTTTCCTTGGACTTGGTCAGGGGCAGCACCAGTAATTCTGAGGATGCATCATCCAGTGACATCTCCTCTGGTAATAGTGGGTTGAGAAGTAGCAATGTTAAGGATGGTCAGATGAAAAGGCAACTTTGACCGCATCAGATCAGTCCACTGACCAAGATCAAAGCAATTTGAATCAGAGTCTGGTGAACTTCTCTACACATTCATCCCCCCTGCTAGATCTCCAAGAATCTGGCATCACTAATATGCAAGAATTGCCAATCAGCAATGGTGATTGTCAGCTGCACAAATGTCAGTTGCTTGTTTCACAAAAACCTGTGTGATTTGAAATTCAACTATAAAATAGTTACGTGATCAGCACAAGAATAGACTAGCAATAAAAGCATATTATTTAGTTTATGTTCTTAACATTGAACTCTATTAGTCACAATGTCTAGCAGAAATCAATCTAAAGTAATTCTATATGGTCTAGGGATTCGAATAGATTCAAAAAGTGAGTGAAAAATGTCACAAGGAAATGTAATGACTGAGACAAAGAAGTCGATTGCAGCTTAACATGTGACAAGGATACTTGGGGAACCCACAAAACAGGATGTCAAACAACTTGAACAGGAATGGGTGATGATTGCCGTAAGTTCTTGACAGGACAATTTTAAGGTGGTGAACAATTTGGGCACATGTGTTTAGTGGTATTGCAAGCCAAGTATTAAATGACAATTAATAATCCAGCATGGACTTACACTGAACCAGATAAACCAGAAGCTTTCAACACAAGATTGATTGCCATGTCAGGAGAACTGTTGCAGATGCTGAATGGCACAACACACAAGGAAGATCAAAGTATATATAAAGTTTCAATGTGTATTAGTGGGATTGAAGGAAAGAATCCTTTATGCAGTTGATGAACAGTATTTATGATTGTTAAAGAAACATTGGTGGGATATGCCAGGATAATGCTGGTTCAAATGCTAGAGCATGTTTATGCCAATTGCATTGTCAGAACATTGAACTTGGATCATGGAAGAGCAATTAAATGAAGCATGGCAATCAGGTGACCACATCAATCAGTACATCCATAAGTTGGCAGATAGGAGAGAGAGATTGCAAGATTCAGGAGTGAATATTTGTGATCAACACATGATGGTGAAGAGCAACAAGCAGATGTATCATTGTGGACACTTCAATGAAACTGACCTGACCAAGTGGGAAAGGGAAATGACAGACAATAAAATGTATCCAAATGCAAAGGCTTCTTCCCAAGAGAAATACAAGAAGAAGATGGGCTATCAGAAGACAATGGCTTGTCAAATGGAGTATGTTAACCAATGACCAATATAGCAGAGATGTGCAGTGAGATGTTGAACCAATCAGCCGAGGCAGTGCAACAAGACCACCAATAAGTCAATTTGGTTGCTGAGAACCAATGGAGATGATGGAAACTATGGTGGCAGTGTTGCTAGAAAATCAGAAGCAAATGACAGCAATGATGGCCAAAATGGCTACTGCACCAAGTAAGGAACAGGCAAACCAGCCACAACTCACCGAGGATGAGAAGAGTCCACTCTGCAAGAGACGCAAGCACAAAGGGGGGCTAGTAAGTATTAGGAGGACCCAAAAAATGTTGACAAGTAGTTACAATGGTACAAGGACTGCAAGGCCAAGAAGGAGGCAAAGAAGGCTTCCAGCTGAAGCCAAATGGAGCCAATGACAATGTCTAAAGAGTGGCTGAAAGGTGCACCTAGAAAGCCTAAAATAACAAATGACCCAGACACTTGCAATTGTTGGACTCAGGTGACCAAGCCAGTTCAAGCCTTGGACCAACCTTGTACTAGCATAGCAGAAAAGAAAGTGAGGTTTGCAATTGATAACAACAGTGGAGAGATAAGCACAAACAAGATAGCAATAAAATGGAAAAGGAATCTTTCCAACCGATGTGAATGCAAATTGAATCGACAGCTACTGCAGGAGCAAAGTGAATTATTGGGTGAACCATCTGGAGTGATGGAGCATTTTCATGTGGAAGAGTGGGATACCTATTCATTCACACAGGCAAGTTGTCAAATAAAGTATTCCAAGTGCAAACCAGACAGCTTGCAGCTGCAACTGAGAAAGCCAAATTGGAATTGAATGTCAGAGAGAGCCAGCACAATATGTGGATATGGTGCCTAAAATGACAAGAGATACTCTAATCAATGTTAGAAAAATTGTGGATGCAGAGTATCTTACCATGTTTGATGACAAAGAAGTCAACATCTATGATGGACTTTGAGCCAAACTCAGATTTTCAGAGGCATCCATCAGTTGGGGATGGTGGGGACCAGAAACGGGTCTGTATCACATTCCACTCAAGGCCAAGATAGACAACTAGAACACCAATACCATTTTGGTGGACAGAGAAAGAAGTGAAGAGATATTGAGGAAGAGGCCACAGCATTATGAGGCAATATATAATGTATATGAGTTGCCCTCAGCAGAGAAAGTGATATGGTACTTACATGTGGCAGTGGGCTTTCCACCAAAAGCAACATGGGTCAAAGCAATTTGTGCTGATAATTATCACATATGGCCAATGCTGACAGTACAAAAATGTCCACAAATATTTTCCAGGGCACATGAGACAGGCAAAGCAGGGGGTTTGGTCAAAAAAATCAAAGAAATTGATGAGGAGATCTTACCAATGGTAGCACTGGAAGCAAAGAAAAGAGATACACTGGACAAAACTGTAGAGTTGAAAAAATGATAGCCACAGATCAGACAGGGAAATTCCCAATATTGTCAAGCCAAGTAAACAAATACATCATGACACTGTGTGAGATTGACAGCAATGAAATTTTTGTTTTGTTGCAATTCTGAGTAGCTTGGATGATTCTTTTCCAATGCACCTGTGGTATTGGTTGATGCTGCAAGCAGAAATGACCTTAAATTATTGCAGGAATCAAGAATAGCTCCAAAAGTGTCGGTGTATGCTTACCTCCAGGGACTGCATGATTTCAACAAAATGCCATTAGCACCATTGGGGTGTGCCTTGCAAGTCCACGACAAGCCAACAAAGATAATATTGTGGGACCCCCACTCCAGTGATGGATAGTATATTGGCACATCAGCAGAACATTATCAATGTTTCCAGATTTATCAAAGGAAGACAAAGGTAGAGAGAATTTTAGACACATTGTACTTCAAGCACAAATATATCACAATGCTAACTATGACAAAAGCCATAATGATGAAGGCAGCAAAGGAGTTATCATAGTGGTGAAGAAACACGTACCATCATCAGTACCAGCAACAAATGCAGAAGCATTGACAAAGATATCTGGGATATTTGATGAAATTGCAGCAGCAAAACATCTGGAGCAAGAATGGGAGCAACCAGTTCATCCAAGGGTGCTCATGCCAGGCAATCCAGAACCAAGTCTGAGGCTGAATAAGGAGGAAGAGCGGCCGATTATCACATCATCCATTGGAAGTATGTTTGTGGCATCAACCAACACAAATGATATTGTTGCATCATCACCGGCACACAACACAAGAGCAAGATGGCAATCTATTTCTATAACCCATCAATGCAGTCATTGAAAGACAGTGTTGCAAAGTGGAGCCGGCAAGAATGTCAAGTCAAAGATTGGGGTTTGCAGGAGCAGTCATGAATAAAGATACTGGTGAGTTGATGGAATACAGGCACTTGATGATGAACCCAAAATACCAAGAAGTGTGGGGTAAATCAGCTGACAATGAGATCAAAAGGTTAGCCCAAGGAATGCCTGGTAGGGTGTAAGGCACAGACCCAATATATTTTATTGCCAAAGACAAAGTACCACAAGACATATTTCATGATGTGACATACAGCCAATTTGTGGTGGATTATCACAAGAATAAAGAGGAGAAAGAGAGAGTGAGACTGACAGTTGGTAGCGATAAGATAAATTATTTGGGAGTTGTGGCAACTCGAACAGCAGACTTACTCATGGTGAAACTCATGCTTAACAGTGTGATAAGCACACCACATGCTTGCAGGATGACAGTGGATATCACGAACTTTCACCTGAATACTCTACTCAAACAATACAAGCATCCAATTTAAGGTTAGCAGATCTTCCGGATGATGTCATTGAAGAATACAAATTGAGAGAAAAAGCAACAAAAGAGGATTTGTGTATGTTGAGGTGTGGAAGGGAATGTACAGCTTACCTCAAGTGGGACTATTACCCAAAAAATATTGGAGCAAATGTTAAACACAAAGGGATACCGGCAATTGAGATTTACTCCTGGACTTTGGGCACACAAATAAAAGCCAATCAAATTCACACTGGTGGTTGACGATATCACAATTAAGTATGTTGGCAATGAAAATGCATTACATCTGATATCAGTGCTCAAGGAATACTATACCATTTATGAAGATTGGGAGGAGAGAAGTATGTAGATTTGACATTAGACTGAGATTATGCCAGGAAGCAAGTGCACATCACAATGTCAAGTTATGTTGAAAAAGCATTAAAGCAATTTTGGAATGAAAAACCAAAGAAAAGACCAGATCAATCTCAAGAGAATGTTTCCCCTGAGTATGGGGCAAAACAACAATGTCACAAAGAAGAAGATGCATCCCCACCGCTTGACAAGAATGGACAGCAATTTGTTAGACAAGTTTTGGGGACCTTTCTTTTTAATGCTCAAGGAGTGGATGGAACACTGCTAAGTCCGTTAAGTGCACTTGCAAGTGAACAAGCTAAACCAATGCAAAAACCTTTGCTAAAAGTTACACAATTATTGGATTATACAGCGAGTCAAGAAGAGGCAGTTTTGACATCCCATACCAGTGACATGACTTAAGCCATTCATAGCAATGCATCATATTTGAGTGAGGTATTAGCTAGGAGTCGGGCTGGAGGACACCCTTTTTATCAGAGAATGTTGATTTTCCCCTGAATAATGGAGCTGTTTTGAATATTTCAACAATAATAAGGGCGGTTATGTCAGCAGCGGCAGAGGCAGAGTTAGAGGTGTTGTTTCTGAATGCAAAAGCAGCAGTATCAATATGCAAAATACTTGAGAACATGGGACACAAACAACCCCCATTATCCATCCAATGGATAACTCAACAGCTCATGGTGTCATCAGAGACAAAATTCAACCAAAGGCAACAAAGGCAATGGATATGCAGTTACACTGGTTACAGGACCACAATGTACTAGAACAATTGCATTTTTACTGGAGACCAGGAACACATCATTTTGCAGACTACTGGATGAAACACCATCCAGCAGTGCATCACTGACAGATAAGACTGGAGGTGTTGACACCATTGTTGAAACTCAAAGAATTACAGCAAGAATTTGGTGGCAGTGAGAACAGAGGTGATAGCACATGAGATGTAACAGCCATCAGACCCAGTTGCAAGGGTGTGCTAGATTCATGAGAATCTGGCATTGCTAATAAGCAAGAATCACCAATTAGCAATGGTGGTTGGCAGCTGTGTGAATGGCAGTTGCTAGTTTTGCAAAAACCTGTGTGATTTGAAACTTAAATACAAACATAGTAACATGATCAGCACAAGAATAGAGTAGTAAGAAAAGCCCATTGTTTAGTTGATGTCCTTAACATTGAACTCTATCAGATGCACTTTCTAGCAGCCCTCTCCCCTTGTGGTATGATGCAGGCTTTGAAAACCAATTGGATGAAGATGCTACCCAATTGGACAATGATATTGCCAAACATGGGAAAACCAAAAAAGAAGTTGTTCTTTTCATTCCATCTACATTTCCTTCCATCTTTTTAGACACTTCAACATAATCAGTGAATATGGTCTCCATATCATCTTCCTCCAATTTGTTGGACCCAACCAGTGGGGAATTCCTCCTCTAACTGAACCTGAATTGTGCCCAAATAACAAGCACATTGACACAGTTTTGGACGTTTTGAACATTTTCCTTCATGTATTCTACAAAGAAGACATCTCTGCATGTATTCTTCCCCATATCAACAATCCAGCATACCAACTCCCACCCTTATCTGATCCAAATCATTCAAACTTCCCTGATGACTAGCTCAGAGCCAATAAGTACATTAAGGTCAATAATGTGTGGTCACTCAGCAAGCCACCAGTTGATAATGACACTCTACATGGTCGACTCAAGACATTTAAAGAGAATATTGGAAGCATAACAAAGGAAAGGTAAAGAAATAAAACATCCAAATCATCTAGAAATTGCTCTAATGGACATGTTGCCTTATATATGCAAATATATAACTCAAAACTGTGGTACATTCCTCCCAAATCCAAGAAGCCATAATTGGCACTGGCTTCACACTTTATCACACCAAATGCATAAAAGTGTCCCTAAAGCAACTCCAATGCTGGGACTTTCAGCTAAATATGCTCTTCTTGGGGTATATAATGGAGTTTACACACAGGGTGTTGAAACAACACTCTCCCACCATTTAAAAGCTTTTGAAAAGAAGCTGTACCACATTGGTTGACTAAAAATGGAGGAATTCTTTGACTACGATATGCCCAAACTTCACATCTACAATAAGAATCTCAGGGAATTGTCAGTTCCAAAGGAGGAGGGGGACCTTTCCTTTGCAAGTTTTGTATAGGAAGTTCTAGAAGTTTTCCACATTGAAGCCAGTGAAGAGGCATGGATCAGAGTTTGCCCCCTTATGGATGTCTTTGATCAAGGGAATGGGATCTACCAAATGTTTTGACCAACTGCACTTCTTTTACCCATACTACCTGGTAGGCTCACTATCAATGAAACTCACATCTATCAAATAAAAGGCTGTATTAGAATGGTATGCAATATGAATGTGCAGAGGTAAAGAACTAAGCTCTTGAGGTTAAAGTTAAAATGGCCAACCATCCATTCCTAGACGAAGATGGAAACCCAAAGGATTGCTTATCACGGACTACACTGCAGAAGGTAACTACAATTAAATTAGGCAAGCATGGAATATTTCATTCAGCATACATCACAATGTCTGGTCCAGATGCCGGTGTCACAAGTCATGTTATCTTATGATTCATGGAATCCAGCATGTCATGAAACTCAGGTTTTTGCCAAGCATACTCTTGCAAATTTAACAGCATTTTTCTATTACTGATGGACAACGGAAGCTGGTTATCATGTTTCCAGAGTCAAGTGAATTGTGTCTTCCTTTTACTTTGATTGGCATGTTATAGCAGATGATTTACTTGGGACTCAATACAAAAACATGTGGTATCTTGGTTTACATCTGCAGCCGACACATGGTTGGAAGACAGCACACACCAGGACCCTAAAGTTGCAGGACATTCCATTTTTCTTTAAGAACATCTGATTAAGCAGAAACTTCTCACTTATCAAAAATAAACTTCAAGGAGATTCAGAATATGTGCCACATCCAGAGAGAATATTTGGCTATTGCAGGCAATGAAGTTTCTTCTGGTGCTAGCTGCCTCTGCTCCAAGACAACAGAGGGCCTAGCAATGGGACATAACACCATGTTGAAGATAAAACTTGCACAAGCCAACAGTGCATAAGCAAACAGGATGCTGACATTGCAAGATGCAGCAGCAACTAGTGCGCCTCCTTGAAAAGCAAGAAATTGAAGAGGATAATCAATCCAATCACAAGACAAGAAGTGGGCTCCTTCCTGATGGAGGGAGTTTGCAAGAGTCATGAGTGGACATGTGCCAATTTTTCCCCCAGGACTGGGAGGTATGAGGCCACAGATGCCAGTTCAACAGCAACTTCTTCCTTCAACATCAAAAATAACAATCTTTTACCACAGAACACTATCCAAAACTTCCCCCTGCAGTCAAGGTCAAATTTCCATCCATTTAGTGGAAAACCTGCCACCAAATGAGGTAGACCATAGACCAAGGGCTACCAAGAAGTTGTGGCATGCAGTACCCCTGGATACCAACATCTCACAACAGCAGCCAGCTCCTGCACATGGTCTTGTACTGCAATACAGCATCTCAAACATTTGGGCAGAGCCTGCACCATGCACCAGTTTACACAGGTTCATAGCTCGAGATCACAACAGCAACCTTGATGGCCTCATAACAAAAACAATAGCAGAAGCTACTTGGCACAGAGATTTTTGATAATGGTGAAATAGGCCCAACATAAAATATCTTATCAAGATTATTGTCACAAGAAGAGTTCCTCACATTGATGCATGCAGGCTATCTAAGATAAGTGAACCAGACACCACTTAACACAGGGGATGTATGCAACAACCTACATCAATACAATGATGTTGCGAAAAAATTCTAGACATAATCTGTGTGACTCATGAGAACATTGCATCATTTTTGGACACACCCAATTTTGTAAGTAATGAAGAGACATGTGATTTTATAACTCATGACATAGAACAAGTCTCCTGCTTGGACTGGGAGTTACATAACATCAAATCAACCTTTGAACTGTTAGACAAAGGAGATATAGGTTTCCTTCCCTCAAGCAAGTGGTTGGAAAGGGTGCACATTGCCTTTGAAAATTGAAACAATGAAGACACTTTCATTGATAGTTGGAAAATAGATAAACTCAATGGGCTTATTTAAGGGCATCAACTAGATGTGTCACTGGGTGCAAGGTGCAGTGCAACCAGCAGCTTATTCCTTCCAAAAAAGGTACCCCACACTATTGCCCTTGGTCGATAAAATGGGGTGTGGCTAGCAATACAACTGGGTGTGTACATGACTAAGACCAGACTGGCAGAATGACTGTCACTGCACTAGGTCATTTGTGTGATGTTATCATGGATTTGGGATAGAACAGCACTGGACTCTTGACAGGCTAGGTGGGTGTAGCTACGCTTGCATACAACATGTGAACCAACTACATATAAAATGTTGGCATAGCATACACATTGATCAATAGCCTACAGTACCAGAAGGACCATCAAACATCTGCATTCTCTGTTTCATAAATGTCAAAAAGATTTTTAATCTCCCCATCTCATACATCACAAGTCATTACTAAATCAAACCCAGTAATAGAAGCTCAATGAGCACACAGTTATCCTATGTATTGAGACTAACCAACATGTCTATAATGGCCCATTAGCATTGGCTCTCTGACAACCCCACTTCAATTGGACATGTTCTTGTGACTTGGGAAAGACTCCCATAACTACCATATTTAGCTTACCAGGACTTATGGTAGAAAAAACGATCTGTTTTCCTCAATTTTATGAGATAGGTGACCCCTTGAAGTTACCTCTCCATCCTTGTTTGGCAGGGAATATTCCAGAATTAGATTGCCTGAGTATTAACATTTAAACTGTAAGGTAAAACAAATGTGGCTGATGTGCTAGAGGCACCTCCAGATGCTAGTTTCCTGCCATAAGATGCAGGAAAAATTAAAACCCATGAAAGTGTTGCACCCTCCATGAACCTGGTTGGTGTTCATCATGCACATGATAAGTTGGATGAAGAACTTGGGGATTTTATGGGATCTGCAGAGAGAATCATATTAAAAGGTAGACAGATATATACAGTTTCAGCCAAAGGATCAATCTACTATTGAAACGCTAATTGATACTTAAGTGGATTCTCTGTATGCATGATGGAGAGGTGCCAGAAATACAAAGCCTTGTGTATGCTGCTTATCACAACCAACTGAATCAACCCATGCTAATGACATATGCAGAGGTCCAATTGAGACTTTTAACATGTATTGAGGAACTCCAACATTTAACATGGATGCACCAACCCTGATGTGGCAACACTTAAATCAGTGTTTGCAAAGAGTGGTCAAGCATGAGGATGCTGCAGATGAGTTTGAGATAAAATGGATCATCAAAAGAAAGACAGATTGTGCCAGGCAGCAATGCATCAGCCATGCTGTCAAACCCCCCAGCAGTCATGCTCCATGTACAGCTGAATGATCCTAAGTCAATAACACCAGGTCATGAAGTCATGTACACTGATGAAAGAAAAATAGCAGATGTATGCGATGAGAATCTTTGTGAACAGTTTCAACTGTGCAAACAAGTGCTGGGAATCCAACTCCTTTTGTGTTCAGTTTTGGGATCAGCAATAAGCAGTAGACTGGGATTGGCATTCTGTTATGCTTTTTAAAAGAAAAAGCAAATTGCAGAAACCAATAACAGACAGTGCTCAATATGCATGGTCGCATAATCTCAGCAGATGAGTACATCAGCCATTGGAAAACAGCAAACTAATTCACCTCCTCCTCTTACTCCAGCCTTCATTTTGGCCACTACATGGCAGCCAGCTACTCTTTCATCACTTCATGTCAACAGCATAAATTTGGCCATACAGTACATAAGACCCCTTTCCTGATTGTAAGAAGGTGTCACTCTTCTCCTATAAAAGGAACATGGTTACATGTACATTAGAAAATTGTGGGAAATATGCTTAATTGATGCAGAGTTTGGTTTCTTTTCTCCAAAATAATAATAAAGCAAATTCAGGACCATTGTATGGTTCCCATTGAACAAAAGGCATCAAAGAGACAAATAACAATTGATGGGGTAAAGCAAAAGGAATTATTCTATTATGCAGTAACACACTAGATATAACAGCATGTCTTAACAATACAGATGCTGCCAACTGTAACGTGGTAAATTGCTCAATTTGCAGTCTGGCTATGTAAGCCATGGGAGTTCCTTATAATGAAGTGCTTACTTACCTATGGTGCATACAGCAGATGAAAACCTATCTTCACACAGGTTTTGGTGTGTCTGCAAGAGGATATGGGGGACTGCAACTTTTTTATTTATGGGACTAGTTCAAGGCATAGTTGCAGTTCCCTTCTAATCTGGACAGTTGTCAGTAATATAATTCTTTTGGCATATCAAAGACAAGGTCATGGAATTCATCACCACACTGCATGGTTGGCTATTTTCCAAAACCTGGTAGTAGTATTATCCATAGATGATACCAACCTCCTCCACATGTCTGAGGATAGAAGGCATCCAACTCTAAATTTGATTCTAAATTGCAACATGTTGTCACAGCATGGTCAAAACTCCTCCAAGCAATAGGGGGCAATCTCAAATCTGAAAAATGCTACTCTTACCTTATGCCATATCCATTTGTCAATGGTGTGGCCTGCCTCAATTGCACCAGGAGCCAAAAGGCCTACCTCAACTTGCAATACCACAGCCAAATCTGATGATGTTCCAATTCAACTGAAAGATGCAATGAAGCAATGAAAAATTGGGTGTTTTTAAAGGCCCAAGCAGCAATAACTTTGCACAATTAAACATGATTCTAACCAAAGCAAGAACATGGTCTGAATAAATACAATCGTCTATGCTCCCAATTGATGATCAATAGCATAGCATGTTACAGATTGCTACCCATGATGTTGACCCAGCAGTGATGGAAGAGTCTTTCATGGATTGGTATCATAAAGTCCTACCAGTGACTGGACATGGATACCAATTGTGGATTGGGCCTCCCCAATTTGGGTTTGGAAAAGTGACTGCTATGATACACTGTGTGATGCCACACTGGGGTATGGATACATCAATGAACATATAGATATGTTGTGCATTTGAAAAACTAGAACTGGATTGCCTAAAGGGAACCTCTATCCTGAGAGATTACCACACTTTCAGATTCTTTGCTAATCACTCTTTGATAAAAGTATTTTTGGAACTACTTAATTCAATACAAGATATGCCTTGATTTGAAGGATGTTACTTATCTTCCAGTATGTGAACATGACAAAGTGTCAATGGAGGTTGCAGTGTCTGTCATTCCACACTCTGAGTGGGCACATACTAACAGGGTTTGGCATTACAAAAAGCTCTATTTCATATCACAAATCATTACCAGCTATGGAACCACAGTTGGACCACAGAGCAGCAAGCAATAACAATGCATCAACACTCATGGACTCTTCCCCACTCAAAAACCAACTGTGTCAGAATTTTTAGTGTGGGAAGAGACCTTGTGAGAGATAACATACCAAAACTCAGTCATTGCCCTCATTGGGAAAAATCTGTGGGTTCTGTATGACTGCATTGGGCAGTGGTAGAGAGGGGATGCTGAGATTTACTACAAATAGACACAGAATAAAAAGAGATGGATGTGTACACACCAACCCTTAGTAATGGAACTACCCAGAGAAGCAATCATTATCACTGTATGACATCTGGTTTCAACATAACTTTTGCATCTTCAAAAATTTGCATAGTTTTGCACCACGGGGATCAGCCAGTTAGCATACACTCAGTCAGAGCGATGGCACTATTGGCAGACATCATCATTGCCCCACCCAGTGTTATGAGGGGACTATCTAACCTTGAGAATGAAAGCCTGTTGAGGGATGCCATTTTTTGCTGATGGTGGTGAATGGATCCACCAAGCCAACTTAAATAGATCACTAATTTCTGTTCATGATGGGTCATGCATGCCTGAACAGGCAAAAGATTGTTGTTCTGAAGCCTTAGTCCTGTTTGTACAGCATCTAGGAAATTGGTAACTGCAGCAGTTGCTGAGAAAATATCAACTGACACAGCCAGCAACTATACGGCAGAGGGCATAGGACTATACTGGCAGCCATACAAGACCTAACACCACCAACACTGCCAGTTATATCTGGATGTGATAATATTGGCATCGTTTGACATGCCAAATGGCCTCAATACTCCCTTCCCAAAAAACAGAGACTGAGAGACATCATTAGTACATTTCACAGAATCTAACAAAAACTGCCAGTCTCAGTTCATTATGACCACGTCCTTTGTCACCAAGATGATAAGGTAGAATTTGGACAACTCCCCTGCTGAACTAACTGAGTGTGATGACAGATAATATTGCCAAGGATGAACTGTTTTGGTCTATTGCTGAGCAGAGGTACATTGTATCAAAATGGCCAAGTGAGGGTGTCAGCTTCTACAAAGATGGTGTGAAAGTCACTTCATCATTGACATGTCAGCTAGCTTCTTTGTGGGGGCAAGGGGTAGCAAAAGATGTCTGTATTGCCAATGGAATCACTGATGCATAAGGATTAAAAATTATTGCATTGTATTCATTTGTTGTGGGATTGCAAGTTTTCCCCAGGGATATTGTGTCTGAATTTGTAAAGAGGTATCCCACTTTGCTGGAACAAACAGTATGCTACTGAATAACAACAACACTGTTCCAAATGTTTGCCCCTGTTGTGGATGTCCAGACAAGATGACACAGTATATATCACACTGCCCAGATCTGCAGAACTGCAATATTCCAGGAGTCAGTTCTTACACTGGTCTCATGGCTTGAGGAGACAGAGATGGATGAGAAATTGATTGATAGTATTCTGGACTATCTTCTTGCCAAAGTCAACACCCCACTCTCTCACCAGATATCCCATATCCTGGAACTGCTGAGTTATGCAAAAGATCATGATCATTTGGGGTGGCAAAAATTCTTGGAAGACAGATTTTCCAAATGTCTATTTAAATTGCAACAGGACTACCTTTCTCCAACAGAATCTCAACTTCACATTCACACTTGTTCTGTCAACCTCATGATGCACATTCTTAGCATCATACAGACAGTGGATTTATAGAAATGCAAAACTACATCTCCAATTAAAAGAAGGCAGGACAGCTACAGAGCACATCCATATTCAACAGGAGGTATCAGATATGATCTTTACAGCTGCCTCAAGCCTTCCTCCTGGCCACCAACAACTCCTACAGGCAGACTTCAAGTGCCTTGGCAAGTCATTCACTGGAAATGAGATATAGTGGCTGAGCCAGCAACACTGAACCAAAACCTACCTACAAACTCTATATGTCACAGTGCACATATGCCCACCAGATTGGACCCAAACCAATCTGGCCAAACAAATTCATATACCATTGGTGGTTGTAAATGATATAGCATTGACCTAAGCCAACATTAAGGAGAAATTGATATGTAGTAAAGATGAGTACAAAAGTATTTTCCAAGTGATCGGATTTTATTTTTATGACGTATTTTAATTGATTTGAACTGAGGACTGGAGAATTTCAGTCCTCATGCATTATCATGTAATACACAAAACTGTTCTGTAGTTTTCTGTGCAAACAAGTATGTTTACACTAGGGATGTGTAGGGTCTACACATCCTTTGGTGTGATCTTTTAAGAGACTTAAAGACCATGTGTAGATTTCTACACAGTCTGGAATATTTTGGCAAGATCAAATCTTTTAAGATTTGCATCTTGGTGAAAGGAATCTTTTACAGGTTCATATTTTTCCTCAATAGGAGTTGCTGACTAGGTTGCAAATTACTGTTTTTGGTTACTGTCCCAATTTACAGTAATCAGT
>JALLPD010000563.1:0-15621 GCA_036940065.1 Cyclotella cf. meneghiniana
TCTAGCCAACTATTGGACAAAGCACCACCCCGCCAGTCACCACCGCAACATGCAACAAGAATTCTACACCCCTTTTCAACAAGTTTTGAACCTTCAACAATGCGCGCACCAATGACATCCCACTAAATGCATGTATCATACTGCTGCAAGGGTGTGTTAGTACCGGTACGTACCACGCAGTACCCATGTACAAACAAATGTATATCCAGCAGTACGAATACATCATGACATGTATAAAATACACATGAAATAACTGCGAAAACGTTTTCAATCATGCGGAAGTTTTTCTGCATGATCGGCCAATGATGCGCAAATCAATAGCATTGGTTAAGCAAATCTAATCAGTAGCAACAACCAAAATAGTCTTATAAATTAATCACCACCTGATCATTGCAATTTATCTTTTGCCGCTGTCTAGCAGTACCAATTACACACCATCAAAGAAATACTACAGGATCTCAGCGGTTTCACACTAGCCTCAGTAATAGACCTCAAAATGAGCTACCTCTCCATCCCATGCTGCTCAGATTCAAGAAAGCTAGTAACCATCACTATGCAGTATGGTTTCTTTGAAAGTTGTGTACTCCCAATGGATATCAAACCAGCGAGTGATATATTCTAATCACGCATGGTAGGAGTGCTCCAGCCAATGACCATTGGGAAACCCAAACCGTACATTGATGACATATTCCACAGACAGGGCAGCACACTCGAGGAGCATCTAGCCATCCTAGAAGATATCTTCCATTGCCTCCTAGATGCCAGAATGCAAGTGAACTTAGAGAAGAGTACACTATGTTCCAAGTCAGTCGAGTTTCTAGGCTTTAATCTAGGTCAGAAAGGCCAGTTTACAAAAAAGTGTATCGAAGCCATCCTCAAATTAACAACACCCACAAATCTCAAGAAGACATGCGCTTTCTTGAAACCATCAATTTCATTAAGAACCACATACCCATTCATGCAGCAATCATGGAACCCATCACACAACTCACCAAGAAGGAAACGCCAATTGCCTGGGGACAGGAGCAGAAGGAGTCATACAACGCAACACTAGCAGCAGTAGCCAACTCCAGCCTATGCATCTACCCCAACCCGAATAGGCCATTTGTTGTGTACCCCGGCATATCTCAGAAATATGCTATGGGTGCAATGTTAGCACAAGTTCAAGACAGATTTGAGCAGATCATGAGTACTTTCTTGCAAAAATTCACTGAAGCTCAACCAAAATATACAGTCGGAAAGCAAGAACTTCTTGCAGCCTTCCTATCATCTACTGTTGTGACGCCACCATCAAATGTGACCATATGAACATCACGTGTACAGAGGCACAACATGCAAACCTACGGGCACTATGACAGATAATCATCTTGGATCAAGTCTACCAAGCAAAGCTCAAACATATCACAGGTACATCCAATACAGGACCAGATGGTCTCAGTAGACTTCATATGCATGATGCAATCCCTGATGCACTAGTGCAGGAAGTCTATGCAATAAACGAGCTAGACCGCACAGACAACCTAGATTTCCCACTCTCCATCAAAAGGATCAGAGAAGAACAAAACCTCAATGAAAAACTACAGGACCTCATCCAATCAAAGGCCAGAGACATTGTAGTGACTACTATAGGCAATACAGAAGTACACACCATCAAGGGGAAGTATGGATACCCCCCAGTCTCCAGACACAAATCATCGACTGGCACCATACCAATCTACATCACCCTGGGGTCACTCGCACCATAAACTCATTGTGCAAACATTCAAATGGAAAGGACTATGCGCACAAGTCAAAAAACACATAAAGACCTGTGACACATACCAACATCACAAAATAACAGGCAAAGGCCAATATGGCCAAATGCCTCTAGTGTCTGTTCTATGTGATAAGGACCCATTTGAGAATGTTCACATAGATTGCACAGGGCCGTGGACAGTTCACATCAAATCTGACATCACGGGAGAACTTTTCAGTTCAAGTTACACATCCTCACAGTGGTGGATGCGGCCACAAATTGGCTTGAACTCACTACAATCCCCACCACCAAGTCCTGCAGCTGTGCAAAGCAAATCGACCTATGCTGGCTATGCCACTATCCCCACCCCGACACAGTCAGGCACAACAATGGAAACAAATTCATGGGGGAGGAGTTTCAAGAGTTACTCACCAACTATGGGATCAAAAGCAGACCCACAACAGTAAAAAATCCTACAGTACAATACCTTGTTGAATGCCTCCACCTCACTATCGGCAATCAACTGCATACATCTTTGTATGAGGAGGACGACTGGAAAGAAGATGTTGAAAGGCTTCTCCAGGCATGCACATGGGCAATACGTACCACAACAATAACCAACACACCACACAGTCCAGGTAAACTTGCTTTCGGTGTCGACATGATTCAAGATCGACTGGGCACTCCTCAAGAAACAGCGGCACGACCAAGTGCTCGCCAACAACAGAAAGGAGAACCAGACCCATTGCAACCATACCTACAAGGTCGGCAATCTAGTCCTCATCATGGAGAAAGCATACAAGTGAGCACGGACTGGGAAACTTTCCTCTCCCACAGAAGGACCCTACCAGATCCTCACCATATACAAAAACAGCTATGTCTGCATCAGACCCGGCGCCTTTGATGAAGATATCTCTTTCCGCTACCTCCGTCCCTACTACAACAAGGACTAAATTGAATTCTTCCCAGAACTCTGATGTTCCTTTCTTCGCTATCTTGAAGAAACATGTGGGAGGATATCCTGTGCAGAATTCTCACAGAATTCTTTCCAGAATTCCAATGACATTTTTAAAATTGAAAATAGAAAAGTCAGTAGATTCTACCAAACAAAAGTAATCATAATTTATTCATTTAAGCCAATCAACAGAGACTTTAGTTTAGTCCTAGACTATAGGACAATCAGATGCCATTTTTCTTGAAAGAAAGTTCGCCAATGGACTTTAGTCAAGAAGCAAGGTGTTTGACAATGTGAAAGTGTATGGGCTCAAGGACACATTCTTCCTCACCTCACCTCTAGACGCAAATGCATGACGAAAATTCCATACTTTTCTCTCCCATTCTCCATCGCAACAAATTCATCGCTACTGCTTCTGGCATGACAACTGCTACTACCACCACCAACACAACCACTCTTGGCAACAATCGAATTCAATATCACAGTTAATACGCATCCGGCTCATCTCCCTGTTAACGCCACTTCGTCTTTTGAAAACATTTTCAGCTTGTATTGCTTGGCTACTTGAATGTTGCTGGAAAGAGCGAGTCAATCGAGTAATTTGGGTGACTTGCAATGAAGAATGGTGAGGACGTGTTCGCTAGATTTGAAAGTATGAGGTTGTGGCGCATGAAACGTTAGGTCGAAAAGACGTTTGGCTCGAGAGTCCAGGATAAGATTGTCTTGTGGAGAGAGAAATCGATCTTTGTTTGAGTCAATACTGGGGTCTTCGTAAAATTTCATTTTTAATCTTCGGAGTTTGGATTTGAATTCAATGGCTCGTCATGAACGACAGAAAGAATTAGGTACGATCCATCTAGCGAATAAATCGTAAAAGTCGACTGGTTGGCCAGTGAGGATTCGAACATATTATCGCTTTGATCAGCCTATCTTCACTAGAAAGCACACGAGCGTCGAGCGCAAATATTATGACCATCTTCCATTGAAACTAAAATTTGAAAATGTTTTTTGTGTGTTTTGTGTTTTTGAAGTTTGAAGCTCTGTTAAGGTAGGGTAATCAATTGGTGGCCTCTTCGTTCGAATCTGATGGATGGTGGAATGTAGAAGCAAGTACATTTTGAGATATTCATACCATGCGAGTGAGTTGTCAGTTTCTGTTCCGTAGGAGAGGGTCGCCAGAGCTATCGGTTTCATGCAATTATTAGAAGTTGATAATTTATAATATATGTGATACATACAGGTTTCGTAGGGTCTATGGAACCACACAGCACATACAGGGAAAACGTCGTGTGAGAGACATAATAATGAGAACCCCTATCGGGTTCGTTTTTGTTCGAACGCATTATTTTCTCGCTTAGGGTTTCTGATACAAGGAGAGATCAATCGAACCAATCATCCGAGGGGAGCGATGACTTCACGAGTCAGATGCGTTCTCATGCTGTGCACGTCAATAGTCTGTCAATAGTGATAGCCTAGTGATCATAAACGTAACATCTGCATTGAAATACACTCCATTAACGATAAATTCACAGAATAGTGAAATAGATGACAGTATGCTGGATTTCGCAAAAGCAAGTCTCAATCAAACATCTGGGCAACACATCATCCTAAGTACAGCATTGCTGTACACGGCCAAAGCGAGCTTCAGTCAAACTACTGGACACCCTCTAATTCTTGGAGTCCTCGCTCTCCTCATCCTCTTACATGCTATCATCACTAGCATTTTCTCAACCTTCAAACGTGACGTGCACAACAAGACTTTCCGAACCGTCTATGATGCTGCGTCTCTTTTGTCAAATCCTGATTCGGTCTTGAGCAGAGGTGGCGTAAGAGATTCAATTATTCGTTATGAAAATTTGTTTGCGGGTGCAAGGAGAGAAACGGGTAAGACAAGTACCGGCAACAGTATCCAGAAGAGAGCCAAGGAGTACCAGAAGATGGTGAACAACTTTTATGATTTGGTGACAGACTTTTATGAGTGGGGGTGGGGTCAGGTATGTGACGTCATGATAAAGATAATGATCAACACACTGACAGCCTGGTGTTTTATGATTGACCGCTTTACTAATCTGTGTATTGACTTGTTACTTGACCCTGTCGTAAGTCTTTTCATTTCGCACCTAGAAAGAAAGGGGAGTCGTTTAACGAATCAATCATTCGAGCCGAACATTACATAGCTCTTCGTGCCAATATTCAGCCCGGTTCTAAAGTCCTTGATGTCGGATGCGGAGTTGGAGGTCCAATGCGCAATATTCATCAATTAACAGGTGCCGATATTACAGGAGTAACTATCAATCAATATCAAGTGCGCGTCGGTAATCAGTACTGTGATCAGAAGGGATTTGGCGACAAATGTCGCATATTCCAAGGAGACTTTCAAAACCTCCCTGGTCAGTTTGAGGCAGAAACCTTTGATGCCGCATATGCAATTGAAGCTACTTGTCACTCACCGGATAGAAGGACATGCTTCAGAGGGATCAACCACTGTCTTAAAAGGGGAGGTTTGTTTGCGGCCAACGATTGGGCGCTCTTGCCTGGTTACAATGCTAGAAGTCCTGACCACATCCGAATCAAAGAGGGTATTGAAGTTGGAAATGGTCTCCCGACATTAGTAACAATAGAGACAATTGTTGGCGATTTGGAAGCTTCGGGCTTTGAAGTTGTGGACGTGTTTGATGCCAACAAAGGAGTTAATTCCGAGTATGAAATCCCATGGTACTATACCCTCAACGGGTCATTCACTCTGAAAGGCTTCAGAATGACTCGTTTAGGAAGAACCTGCACACATGCATTAGTTTCCTGTTTGGAGTTTTTCAAGATTGCACCCAAAGGTTCGGCTCGTGTAAGTGCATTGCTGAATGCCGCTGCACTTGATCTCGTGGAAGGAGGAAGGAAAGGAGTCTTCACTCCGTGTTTGTTCATCCTTGCGAGGAAGAAGTAGGTTCAAAATGTAGCCACGTCTCTTTATTGAATTACATGTTTCTGTGGAAGAGAGCAATGACAAACTGTTTTATGGGTTATTGTTTTTGTAAGAACAAAGTCTTCTCCAAATTAAGAATATAATCTTCGTCAACTGCTCCTGTCTTTCCAAACCTCAAGCAAACCTCGAGTAACTCCTTAGAAGACTCTTTAGCCTTATCTTCCAAGTATGTATTTCTCACAATTTCTGGTGGCGGCCTTGCAACATGCAACAGTTTATCATAATAATGAGAGATCATGCTGCTGCTGCTGTCTCTGTTTTTTTCATCGTTCCCATCGCGTTCCCTCTGTAAATAAGACTCAAATCTGTCAGGAGTAGCGAACTGCCATACTTCTTCTTCGCAATTAGGACGAGGGGAATCGTATAAATCATGATCTTTCCAAAGCGGAGCTCCAGTTTCTCTGTTGTATTGATAGCATCGCACCACTCCGATAGATCCTACTGCCTCGAGACGGTCTGACCATCTCGGTATAAGGAAGTGGTATTGTTGATTGTAAGCTGTTGGCGCCAAAGACTGTTGATTTGATTTCGGTTCTATTTCAGGAGGAATATTATTTCCATTTTCTTTGCAGCCAACCCATGATATCATTTTCAGTATGCGTTCTATGCTGTCAGTCATAAGCAGTGTTAGGAATTTATGTTCAATGCCAATGTTCTAGCGCAAGGCATGTATGTTGTACAGGCAACGGAACTGAATGCGGTTTACCTTGAAGATGGAAGTCCTGCAGATTCCGAAATCATTCGTGCATTAGGAAATTGTTCCGCACAATTACTCCCACTCAGAGGAAAATACTTCTTATCGTCGACATCATGAAGCAATGCTGCAACTCTGATTTCTGCCGCTGTCATGTCTGAAATTACTGGTATGGGTGTTTGCTTCGTGTAAGAATCCGAACGATGGCTTTCAATCGCTTTCACGGCATGATCGCGCACGGCCATGACATGAGACAGCCCATGAGACTCGCCGATGTGAGGGTGCTGGTTGTAAAACTGTTTTAAAAATGACTCCACCTTAGTGCAGTAATCTTCGGGGCACAGAGACCGAGAAGAGATACAACGACTCATGACGAGAGTTGGAAGTCTCAGTAGCGATATTCGTTTATGATTACATGCATAAAGCATGGCGACCTAGCTCTCGCCTCCCGCAGCAGATGGGTTGTTACGGTGGCAAATAGTGGGGCAACAGACTATATTACGGGGAGATGTTGGGATGTGATGATGAAGACTTTGTGGAGTTTGGCATGGACATCGCGGTGAAGGCTGGTGATGGTGACAGACGGTGATTCAGTGATGTCAACCGACTTCAATCGACTGCTAGTCGACTTGCTGATACAAGAAGTGGTCTACTGGTGGTATTCTCGATCTACCTGTCATAAAATATTATTATTCTTGAGTCTAACGTTCAAAAATACACCTACATTTAAGGTAGTAAAAGTCTTCACTGCTGTCTGTTGTATGCAAGGAATATATCTTGCTTTCCCAATCGAAAGGTGTCTTTTGCCAGAATGCTCAAGTGCCGATAAATGCACACCCTTGCGCACCTTACATCCATCTACATCGTTGTCTCAGGTTGTCTCTTGTCACTCTTGACAACTCGTGATGCTAATGGAATCAGTGCAAGCAAAGCGATGAAGCTTGCCGTTGTTACCGGAATTGCTAGATGCACAGGCATCGGCCATGCCATTTGTGACGTTTTGCTCGAAGGAGGCCTCGCAGTTATCGGGTTAGACCTAAATCCACTTTATGACTCCTCATGGCTCCCGACGAAATACCCCCATCGATTTCGTTCACGAATGTGTCGAGTCGATTCCGACCCAATAACTTTACACCAACAGTTAAAGTCTGCATTGGATGAATTAGGGCTTACAGAGATCAACGTGGTCGTGAATAACGCCGGGTTATCGAATCCTTACATGCCCGAAAAAGCCATTGGGCACACGGACAATTCAGAAACTGCAGAAGAGCAGGCATTGTCAAGGTTGAATGCACGTTTAGAAGACTATGACAAATATATTCAAAACAACTTGCGTTCAGCATTCTTAGTCACAGAGGTTTGTAGGCAATATTTTCCTCCACCCTATCCAGGTGTGACCCCTTTGTTGAGCAAACCTAGTGCAAGTGTCATTCACATATCTAGTACACGTGCTCTGGCATCTGAATTCGGACCTTCTTACAGTCAAGAAGGGTACGCATCGGCCAAAGCCGGTTTGATAGGACTTACTCATTCTCAGGGGCAATCAATGGCAGGGTTAGCTCGCGTTAATGTCATTCTGCCGGGTTGGATTGATACGGAAGATTCCTGTAACGGTGGATATGTTCCTTCGAATGAGGATCACGGCTGGCACACAACAGGGAGGATTGGAAAACCTCGCGATGTAGCACATCTTGTCGCATTTTTGGCAGATGATGAAAAAAGTGGATTCATAACCTGTCAAGAATTCACTGTTGATGGCGGCGTTACCAAACGCATGCACTACCCTTAGACATGATTGTACAATAATTCACGGTGCATGAGTCGTGATGTCTCCTTGATCCTAATCTGTTGTTTATAAGAACCGATAAATTTGAAAAATGAAACCAATCGACTCTGAACACGGTTTTTCGTGGCCATTGTATCTTACTCGAGCTTGCTATGGTGGTATTCCTTGAAATTTGCCTTGACAGTCTTTTAGTTTATCTACAACGGCAGTGATATTCTTGCAAACAGTGTATTTTGTGTATACAAGAACCTAGAATGAATAATTTTGGCTGACTTTATGTAGCTATGCTCTTAAGTCAACCCAAACTTCTTGACAGCTTGCCCTTTTGAAACTGGCTTGATGTCTGCTCTCTGCTCCATGGGCAGCAAACCTTGAAAATTTTCTCAAGGAATGCAAGCACTTCATTAAGAGTTTCATGTTGCTCAGAGATGCTACCACTTATACTTGAAATAAACATGGACTCTTGCATTTTCTTCTCATTTGCTGTTAATGAAATGAGTCTTCCCATGAGGATGAATTCATACACATTTTGACCCACATTATAATTAATACCAATCAGAACACATTTTAAGGCATTTTTATACAAGTCAAATTTCACTTTGAACCACTGTTTGTCAAATATTTTTGGCCAATAGTATGGCCTGAAAATTTCATCAGAGACCAGCACAAAATTGCACAGCCCCGTGGGACTATCTCAAGAGCTGAAGTCAAGCTCAAAAAATCCTGAGGTCCTTAAGATGACCACTTCAAATTAGCAGCCGTTAAAGTTAACATGTAATAATGGTGTGAAGTCGATTCCCATAGAGCTTGATATGTTTTTTGCACAAACATCAATGTCAGATAGAAAAGGTTTGTGCAGTCTAGAACAGCACATGATCCCGCATGATCAAGCAGACAAGCGTCATAAGACAATGTTATGGTCATTAGAAGGAAACTATGAACAGACTATCTGACTACTGGATACATACATTTTTGTATAAAAAATTCACAGAAATAGTATGATGTATTATAATCCCAAAGCCCACCTAGTGCATCAAAGTCAACTTTGACACTTTCCTATCAATAGCATGACGATCGCTGGTGATAAAGGCAACTGACCTAGATTTATGTATTTTCCTGTGAAATTTAATCTATAGAAGTGGGTTGAAATACATTTTCCCCAGTACTCCCAAAAACTATTCACTTCTCAGAAAGAACCCTTCAATGTATGTTTTGTAAAATAGAGGAAGCATTATGGTGAAACTGCCAAGATGATACATCATAAATTCTCACAATCTTGTGTATTCAGAAAGATACCCTCTAACTGCCGTACCTTATTGATAATTCCTTTGAAACCATTCTTCAATTGTGTGAATTTCTAAGAACATTTGCGATTTCTGATGTCAAGATCAAGGAATTCTTGCTATAGTCAGGCACCCATAAAAGTTGTTGTGGCACCCATTTAATCTTACTAATTCATGCAGCATTCCAAATGAATCCCAGAAGACAGATGAATCTAGGCGGAATACATCTTAATTTTTATGAGTCTTCTTGACACTAAGTAATTATGTAATGATTCCTTTTTTGATTCATCTATTTTACTGATAGTTGCCGCCTGGCAAAGCCGATTCTAGCCAAGACAGCTAAATACAAAAGAAGCACTCATGCTTTGTCTGTCACCTGACTCATGGACAAAAATCACATCATATTGGTGGAGAAAATATTATTCACAACATTATATCATTCAAAAGATCTTTATCGGCACTTTCAAATGATATTTTTTTGTTAGAATTCTCTGTCTTGATTTATGACTTTCCCCAGCCATACACAAGATAAATCCCATCAATCACAGCATCAAGAATAAAGCCCTTTGAAATCACTTGAGTCACAGGAACACAAAAACCCATGTGTCGTTACTAACTAAACGCATTTGCCCCCCCTTCATGATACGGCAAATCCTTTGCTAACTTTACCCCATTCAGACTAAACTCCCACCTTCTACATTGTAAGTAAGTCTTTTGGATTCTTAGGATGCTTAATTCCATTATCAGTCCTGCTCGTCACCCACAATGTTAGAATTTCTGTATTCATGGTGCCACTCAATCCAGGTGCCACAATGCCACCCCCCCTCTCTGGTGCAAAAAAGGAGGGACAACAAGATGAACAATAGTTTGGATTGTGATCCTCTTAACATTAGTGTGCATATTTTCAAAGTAGTGCTTCTGACCACCAAACAAACTCATCATCTCCTGGCAGAGATCTTCTTACCCCAGTTGAAGCTGGATTGTTGAGAATATAATGCTTCAGTGTCAAGCAATGACTTACGGACCCAAAAATTATCTGATCCTGCATCTGCAGCTCATGCTGCCTCTCATTCTTTAGTGATAGAACCTTCATCCCCTTCTGCAGAATCACCATCATTACCACCCACCAGCTGTTGTGCCAATCACAAAGGTGCTGCTGTTATGCCACTGGTCCTGTCTTCTGTTGAGCAGTGAATAAGAGTTATCATCTCAAGCTGGTTGCCAAGGTGCTGGACAGCCAGTGAGATCGTCTCAATAGGATTGTCAACAGGAGATTTTCTGGTTGCATTCCAGTGATCCTTGATGAATAATGTGAACCGGGGATGATGAAACAGATGATGAAGTTAACTGTAATGTTTCCTTCAAACACTGCCAGAGGAGAGGCAGCACAAGAACTCAAGCAATCTCACCACCAAAAGTGGCATGAATCATAGGGACAAGAGACTTGATGATGGAATCACTAATTGTATTGCATCCCTTGATGGCTTCCTTGCAGGGTCCTTGGGGGGCGGTCAAAACAGAATTAACACAAGTAAGATGGTATGGAGAAGCATTTCAATGTAAGTATTGATTTGCTGCTTCTTTCTCCTCCAATGACCATGTGTGCTAATCTAATCCTTGCAGATGCCAAAGCAAGCCACAGAGGATGCAGCCTTCTTGCAAATGGATTGAGTGTCAAGGAGTTCCTCTTCATCGGGTGAAAGAACTTGTTTGAGAAGATAGTGTTGAGAACATTCAACACAGCTCTAATAGAATGGTGGTCACCAAACAATAATTAACTGTAATCTCCTCCCTCCACCACATCACACAAGGTTTAATAGAGGACAAACAAGTGGATTCATTGCCCCAAACAAAATCTGAATTGGGCAGTCTCTCTCCTCCTTGATGTTTTTGACCCATTCATGTCAATATTCAATGTTAAAAGCTCAGAAGAATTGAACAGCAGAGTGCTTTTGGCAAGCTTCATCACATCATCAATGCAAACAATTATTCGTCATTGAAGACAAAGCATGTCCTCAAAAACCCAAAAGTAAACAGTTTCATACACATAGCAAGCAGGCACATGCAATGAATAAAACACCCCCCACTCCAGTGCACTTCTGGCTTTAGTTGATACCCCCTCCTGTCTCATCTCAATTATTTGTCATAAAAGACAGAGCATGGCCATCACAAATCACAAGTAAACAGTTTCATACACATGACAAGCAAGCATACACAATGAATAAAATACATCCCACTCCAGTGCACCTCTGGCCTTACTTGATACCTCCTCCTGTCTCATCTCATATGTTTTAATTTTTGTGATGACATTGTTCATGACACTGGAGCTGATAGGTTGCCTAGAATGTTGATGTCATCCCATGACATGCTGCAAAGGGACATGAACTGGGAGATGGCCTTTTGTTGAAGGTGTGGGAGGATGCTCTCATGAGATTGGAGCAATCCTCAGGGCATGGCGAAGGTGTTCCATATGCCTTTTTGTTGAGATACGATGCAACTTTTTCTGATGTGATGGCTGCCAGTTGGTCACAGAAAAACTGCATTGCAATGGTATCATGTGGCATCTAATTGACAAAGGACATAAGTTTGATGAGGTACCCAGTGTAGGATTTTGTGGTTCTGAGAACATCCATAATTTTTATGCCATGATGTTTTTTGCAACACTGCTGCAGGACCCTCTTTGAATGCAAACACTGAAATCATGTATGCAGCGTCACAAACAGGAGTTGCAATATACTACATTAAATATTGAAGTATTTTTTTACATGAGACAGACTAAATACCAAAAATATGATAGTATGCAATTTTTTTGTAAGTCAGTCACTGACATGAATGAAGTATTATGTTTTATCTATGACAACAAAAAAATGGGGGAAATTCCCATGAGACAGTTTCAACATCCATTGAAACCTTTAGATGACACTAAGATACCCAGTTCTACTTTTGTATGTAGCAATCTGTGAAGAAGCTTTCAAGGCCACCAAAAGACTCCTAAAAGTAATCAAGATCAAAGCAATGAAGAGAGTGTATTAAAACTGGTCTGGACTCTGCAGTGCAGCTTGTGATTGTGAAGTTGATGTCAGCAAAAATGTTGTTTTCAAAATACCAGCCCTGCAATTGTGGTGCTCTTTCCTTCCCAACAATAAATAATAACAATAAAAACATAAAATGAAGACATGCTGCTTTATTTTAAGGTTGATTGTGGGATGTAGTCAACTGAACAAAAGAAAGAGCTCTTTTCCACTAGTTCACTGCAGATTACAGGATTTGTACTCTGGAATGAGAGGTAAAACAGGAACACATACTAATGTCTCAGGCAACTTTTGGACAGCAATGGAAGAGTCAAATTCTGAAATTTTGGCACAAACTTAAACAGACATGATCTGCTTTGGGGAGAATTCAAGACATAGCTAATAATATTTTTTAATCAAACTGAGGGCACTAATGCAATTGATTTAAAGAAATAGGATGAATACTGCATTTTCTGCATCAATCTTTTTTGTTGCAATTGCCGTTGTTATTGTAATTGTAATCTAAAGTCAGAATAATACCAGTGTGAAATTTTTCTCACCGGTGGCATGCTTTTCCCATGGAAATTTTCCTGCCATATTTAACACCCTCCTGCAAGACCTACGATATTTTTTGTGCATAATATTACTTAGGTGTCTCTGTGGCTAATATTTATTATCAAAAATTTGTTAACAAATTAAGAAGCCCAACTGGTAAAAGGTATCCAAAACTATTACAATAGGTTTTTTAAATCACAGTCCAATTCCTTCCTCAACATCTATCATGACAACACTACCCGTTTATTAAACCAACACATGTTTATACCTCATACATACACTTACACCTATTCAGCCAGTCCTGATCCTGATCAAGCCACCATGGGATAGTGCTACAATCCAAATGAATTTACCCCATTTCAGCCCCCAGACTGAATCTGATGCCACCAATCCCATCATCCTGCTGTTTTCACCATAAGCAACCAGGGGATACACGCACAAGGTATGCCCCCCTTTTGATCTATATTTTTGTGTCTACACTTTGAATTCAAAAGTGATGCTTCATCCACTTTTTCTTATATATCCCAGCACACAGACAGAATCTAGCACTGCCATTGCCACCAACAGACTAAAAATAGAGATATGAACCGGTGGACATTGGTGCAAGGTTCATTTGAGAAAATTTCCAATTTTGTATTCATGTTATAAGTGCATACTCTAGCCTAATGGCAGAAGTTGGGACTGCCTCCCATCTCCTCCACATAATAACATCAGCAGCCAAATTGGCCACAATGTGGAAGTGTGACAATGCATTCTTCTTTTTTACAGTTTTTGGCTGCTCATTATTTTTCAGAATAATTTTATCCCCCTCCACGGGATCCAACACAACTCAGACCCCTGAGTGCAGTTTGAATGGCCTCCCACCTCCTTCCCATTCCATCATCATCAGAGAGTGGAGGTGGCAAAGAAGAGGTCAGTTTTTGATTGGTTCATTTTTCAGCTGTTTTTCAGCTGCTTGCCATTTTTGGATTAAGAAGTTTGCATCATTCATGCCACTAGCCACATTTCAGTCCCCTTATTGAAGTTGAAGCCTATTGCATCACCTCTCCATACCACGAACAACAGCAACAGCTGCTGTAAAGTGGGTGTAAGTTCTTGATTGGTTCCTCCTTTTACATGGTTAGTCACATGCCCACATTTTTCAATTAACGAGTTACACAACCTCCATGCCACAAGCCACAGTTCAGCTCCATCACTGAAGTTCACCCATCACCACCATCACCCATAACACTACCTTGAGCAATTACAGCCTGAGCACTCACATTCAATGTACCATCCACCATGATGTCATCTGGATGCATCATCATGAAAATATTGGACACAATACACCAACATGAGACATCACAAATAAGAAATAAAATATGAATGAGCTATCTACTAGATGAACCTTGTATGGCTCAATTTACTCCAAACAATTGAATTATGAATGAATCTCATAATTGATTGATAGGGGTACATTACACATAAATGTACCATTGGGTACATAATCTGAACGTTATAATTAGAAATGTATAACTGAACTTTTTTCTGTTAAGACATATTCACAATCAAGTTGCTCACCAAGTTACTTATTACAAGGGTTTGTATGTACATGGGAGTAGTTTGAATTGAGGTGGTGCATTTATGTCACCACATCAAAAAATTAGCACATAGATGTTATGTATGTATGTATTCTGTCATACCTTAAGTAATGTTTCAGTCTTAGATATCTCTTTGATGTCAAGTTTTGCCACCAGTTAGCTAAACCTTCATATTGTGACATATTTACAAGTCCTTAACATAACTGTTTTTGACACTTAGTAGTTGCCATATGTTTTCTAGGTGCTTGCAATTCCTTTAAAATGTGAAGTTTTCTGAATATTTTGCATGTGCATTTGTGAGACTTAGGCGGTAATTTGAGGTGTCATTCAAAGTAATATTTATATCAGGCATGGAATATGACTCCTAAAAGAATGAAGACTGGGCAAGTCAAAAGGAACACATGTCCTTTACATCATCCGTCAGAAACGTACAAAAAAGTGGCCAATCTTCGCCAATAAGCAATATTGCCTTATGGACATCAACATAATGTAGATTGGCACAGGAATGTAATGGTACTTTCCATTAATGAAGAATAAATAGTTACTGGCAGTTATTCAGCTTTGTCAACCAACTTTTTCTTATCTAAATAGTTAAATTTACCCATGTACCCTAGAGGGAGGATCATTTAACTTATTGTTTCTTTGAGGCTATACCCCAATTTTAAACCATTTGTACTACACAAAGCCCCTCTAAAATTAGCCCGCTTCTGTCAAATATCACAATTGATGCATCAAATCCTCATAGCAGACAGAGCTCATTCTCATTCCGAACAACTGAGAACTTGTTACAATGAGATTGGGGAGATTGTGACCATATAGTCTGTGATCAGTGAATTAAGCACCATTGTTGTGCGTGTGTGTGTGTGTGTGTGTGTGAGTGCGTGTGCGTGTGTGTGTGCGTGTGTGTGTGCGTGTGTGTGTGTGCGTGTGTGTGCGTGTGTGTGTGCGTGTGTGTGTGCGTGTGTGTGTGTGAGTGTGTGTGTGTGAGTGTGTGTGTGTGAGTGTGTGTGTGTGTGTGTGTGTGTGTGTGTGTGTGTGTGTG
>JALLPD010000565.1:0-15312 GCA_036940065.1 Cyclotella cf. meneghiniana
TCAACTGCACAACCTCCAAGGGTGAGCAGTTGATTTTGGTGTTTGGGTGCCATGGCAGTCATCCATGGAGTCATTATTGCTACTATCACTGTTGTAGTCAGAGACCATTGGTGCCAGGGTTGGCCATAGTTGTTGGGGTAGGGAGGTAGTGTACACCCTTGATTGGTTGGCAGAGATATTCTGTGTAAGTATTGATGGGGTGGAAGGCACTGATGGATGCAGGCTGTGGTTTGTTGTGGCTGCTGTTAGTATCTGTTAAAGGTGCTTGAGGTCAGAAAGGTTGGAGTTATTGAGATGTTGTGCATGGATATTGTTATCGAGTGTATGGGCCAGGTTGGCTGTGGCAGCAATGATGGCATCTGCCAGGGTAACTGTAGGATTGGTGATGAATTTGTGTTTAAAGAAGACTGTTGTAGAGATTCTGGAAGCCCTATGTGTTTGACCTGACTTTGTATCAGCGGTAATGTTTGGGGGATGTGCCAAGGACCCAAACTTTTGTGCAGTGCTGTGCAAATGAGCTACAGCAGGAAGGTTTGTCATGTACCAGTGCATCCATATCAATAGGTATAAAGGGCAAGGCATTGTAGCCATGGTGTCCATAGAGCTGGGCGTAAGCAGAGGTTTTGGGGTTGGTGTGTGATTGATGCAGGAGATTGAGTTGGCTCCATTTGTGGAAGGGTCTGACACCAAAGGTATAGTAGGAATTTGGCTGCATTGCCACTGAGTGCAGCAACGAAGTGGTCTTTCCACATCTGGATGGCTTTTTAAGCAAGGCAATGGTTATCTGGTGGGACAAGTTGGTAGGACATGTTTGAGTTGATGATAGCATGCTTGTAGGATGCAGAGGCTTTGTTGTCTAAGACTTGTTTGGTGGGCTTGATGCCACATGCGACCATGCGTTGTAGTGCACATGCCCTGGTTAAGATTAGTTTCCCTTCTTTTTTGTTTCTCATGGCCTGAACCCAGATGAAATTGGTGGCAACATGGTATAGGACCATCTGGCAGTGGTTGCCTTGACTAGAGAAATGAGGAAACTTTCCGGTGTTCTGTGTGTCATATGTTTTCAGGAAGATGATTTGGTCTGTGGGTGTGGGACATTGAGGGCTTGCTTAGAGGGTTTGTTTTGTTGAGGGGATACCGTGTCTTTGGTTCTTCATGTGACCTTGTTCTGTCTCCTTGGATTAAGGAAAGTATTTGTGCACATTTTTACAGAGATGAGTGGCCATGTACTGTAGATGCCATGGTGGATGGCTTTTAGCCATCTAGATTTGGTGGGGAAACCATGCAGATAGCAAATGGTTTGTCCAATGGTGGGGAGCTCATAGACATTGTACAAAAGGTTGGATTTGCGTGTGTTGGACAACTGAAGGAGGTGTTTGATGGCCTCAGTTGTTGGAACCTTGTATCTTGTGTTGGTGGGTTGGGTTCCGCATGATGCATCAAGGACAAGGCTGTCTGTGTTATTGTTGATGACAATTGAGTGGGATGCACCATAGACCTGTATGTGGGCAACAGTAACCATGGAATACGGCTGGGGCATATGGTGTATTCATTGTAGAAGTTGACAGAATCTCTGTCATTGACCTAAGTTGTTTGTACAAATATTTTGTCGGGATGGCAGAAGCTTGTTGCAAAATGATTTTTAAACTATGAGTTTAAATTAGGTTCTACAGTTTGAAATGAATTATACAGATGATCTAGCAAAACCATGAATGTGTAACATCCTAGGATCTCTGAGGTGATTGGTGGTAGTTTGAGAGTAGTTCCATGACTGATACCATCTGTAACTGCCAGCAAAATAACTTCCTCAAGAAGGTTTCTTAGACAAAACCATCAGTTGGGTATTTGTTGCTGAGAAACTCCCCTTTATAGGTATGGGATGTTTCTCTCTATTTGGATAATGTTTCTCAGAAACAATTATCTTGTGATTTGTGTACTTCCTTTGCTTGTTGCAAAGTGAAGAAGACCTTTGGGAGGTTCCAGTTGGGCTCCTAGAGCTTACAAGTGTAAGCAGATTCTTGACCTATGTTTATTGTTCAGCAAGTGTTAATCTACTTCTTGCTGTATTTGTTATTGTATAAATTTGGGAATTTTTATGCCTTGTAGTCTTGTGCAGAGTATTTTTTCCTGGTTGGTGTTTGACCTGATTCTTGCTACCTGGTGAGACCAACCTAACTATTTTAGGTTGTTATCCAAGCTAGTATTAGGAGACTGCTTAGTAGTTGCTCCTAATGAGTTAATATCAAGAACAGTATGGTTATCATTAGCGCTCAAATGCATGCACATTTAAGGTACATGTGATTGTGATGAAAATTGCTTGACTTGGGTAGGTCTTGACATGCCCACTGTCTTGTAGACATGCACAGATTCTGTATAAATCCATATCCAGACTAAAGATTGGTAGACATCTTCTGAAGTCTCTTGCTGTTGCAGACGTGGACCTTGTCAACAACTGAATTGCTGAACTGAATTTTGGTGCTGGGGCAGTTTCCTAAGTTGGTATCCTTGTAACCTCTGTGAAGATCCATGTTTAAGTCCAGTAAGACTGTTGTAACTGCATTGTCATTTCTTTGATGTACAGCCAACTCTGATGGTGAATGTTGACTAAACACTCCTGTCCACAAGATAAGTTGTCTCCTCATTCTTTAGTACATTTTTTGTGGACTGGTTATGCTCTATCTTCACATGGTTAAGACCTTCCTCCTTCCTCATAGCAAGAGTTGAAGGAGACAGGTATCTCATCCCAATCACCAAAGCTTTATCAAACAGTTTCTCTTATTCTGAAAACCTTCAGTAACATGTTGTAGCTGAGCATGTAGTGTGTGCTAGTGTTGATTATTCTCTTTGACACAGCATGGAAAGTCTGCTGTTTAATCCATACCCCAGAAAATAATGCACTCGAGTAATTAACTCCATGCATTAAGATTTGTTTTGCTCTAGAAGACCTTTCACTGGAGTGGTTAGCTCTGCACTCTGTGCACAATACCATGTGTCCATGGTGTTAGTGCAACCCTGGCTTACAGCTTTTAGCAGACATATGACAATCAACAGTTGCCAGCTAGGTGATTTTGATTGTAACAAATTTGCTTTTTTATTTGTTTAAAAATCTAGAACAATTTTAATCCCTGTCAAGATAATCATCAAAACTTAGGCCATATGTTGGCTCGGTCATCCTGAGTTAATTAATTATAGGAGAGCTGTATATGACACAAACTCATATGCTTTTTGTATCAGTAAAAACACATCTGACTTTGAAATTCTCTTCTTGTAGGAATCACACCATCCAATGTATATCAAGACTTTGACACATTCCTGTTGGGTAGGAAAAACAAATTCAACTTCCTATTTTGGCAGCATGAGGGATGCCCGAGAACAATTTCCTGTTGGCTCTTATGTGACTGTAGCAACACTTTGCCAAAGATTTGGATGAACCTAACAAGGTTTGATTTTTAGGCATTTGATGATATCTTGCTGTTGTGTGTTGTGCTAGCATATGTGTCTTTTTTCTTGGCAGGGAGGAAAACATTATCGTTCTGAAAATTAATCTGAATGCCTACTTTTCATGGTATGTTGGTTCTTTTTTAAATGTGCAGTAATATGTTTTGTCGTAAGTAAGCAAGGCTACCAAAATATCAGAATATTTAAATTTGATACTTGAATTTCGGGTGAGAATTTTCTTCTATTGAAAAATCTTATAAACAGAGAGTTCAAAATAGTATTTTAATTATTTTTTATTTTTTATTTTTGAGCTATAAATTCTTACTCACTCAGACCAGAGTAGGTGCTGGGGTTATTCTAATTTGCCTGTGCTTTTTTTTATTTTCATCCCATTCTTGAGCAGCTCTTAGGCTTGCAGGTATAAAATGATAATATTACAAGAGTCATTCTTGAATTTTGCTTTTTTCTCTTTATTTTCTCAAAATTTGCAAAGAATTTGATGAGTGACATGTGTTCCTGTCACATGGAGTAGATCTTGGGGCTATTCTATATCTTCTGAGTTTTCTTATTCTTTATAACCACTTTCTTGAGCAGCTCATGGTCTTGCAGGTACACAATGGTAGTATGATGAGGGTCATTCTGGCACTTTGCTTTTTTCTCCCTTTGTTTTCTAAAAAACTGCTAAGAATTTGATGAGTCACATATTTTTCCTGTCACATGGAGTTGATGCTAGGGCTATTCCAAGCTTCCTGATCTTTCTTTTTATTTTTAACCACTTTCTTGAGAATCTTGTGGGCTTTGGGGTTCAAAATGGTAATATTATAAGGGACATTCTTGAATTTTGCTCTTTTCTCTCTTTATTTCACAAAAGTTGCCAAGAGCTTGATGAGTCATATATTTTCCTGTCACATGGACATTTATGAAAGATTCTCATGAAAATTGACAATGTGCATGATTTGGCCAGAAGGTGCTTTAAAATGGTACCTTCTACATCTAGGAGTTCACCAGTAGTCATTTTATTGGCTCTAGATGCTCCCCCATGCATTTGGAGGCACAAGATTTTGAATCCATGATGTTCTGATGCTTGATCAAGACTTGGCAATAGATCCTAATCATGTGCACTTTGGTGGAGATTGAGTTTATTCACTTCTAGGCTAATTATTTTGCCCATGGCTTGACAGCTATGCTCTAGGTTTGTTTGCTTGTGGTTCTTTTCTTGTGAATTCGATTGAGAAGACTGTTCCATGATCACATGAATCTGACAGCTGTGCCAAAAAATGCCCCCCTGCATTTGGGCTGTTCTATGGTAGTGTGTTTTCAATAGACTGTTTCATATTTTAAGGATTCTTGCACAATCCTTTTACTTGATCTGGGACAATATTTGCCAATCATGAGAAAAAAATTTGGGTGCCAACCAAGCACCTGAAGTTCAGTTGGACTTGACAGTGAGTCTTGAGCAAACTTATGCCTGAGCAAAGGCGGGCTCATACTCCCATCACCAATACGTTCTTATGACTAAATACCAAAGACAAGGGAATTGGGCACTGCTACGGCTTGAAGAACCAAGAGAGAATGTGGATTTTTTCTCAAAATGGTGCCTTGTGGAGCTTGAGGCAAGAAGGGATATGCCATCAAACATGGAGGATGAAGTCAGCATTGAACAGAGCAATGCATACAGCAGTTCATCAAAACCACTCACCTACCTTGGTTATCACTCAAATGTGTTTTTTGGTATAACATCTTGGGGGAGGGAGATAGGAGAGTGCAGTAGGCAAAATCTATGAGCATTGAGCCGGCTGATGGACACCAAGAGTGGTGATATTGTTGATGGTGACCATGATGCAAAAAATCATATGCTCTCTCTGCTTTACTCATCCATGATTGAGAATGCTGCTACAATGACAACCACTGTGACAACAAGAACAAATACATCCTTAAGTGACACCATTGTGAAGGTCTGGTGTTGACCATGACATCATTGGTGAAGGTCTTGTGATGAACCAAGTGACTACTGCTGACTTCAGTGTAAAGACCTAAATGTCAGCTGACGACTCCCGTGTGACTGCCCATTTAACAAATTGGTGACAGACATGGGAAAGTTGGTCAGGACATCTGGCTAAATTTGATGGCTTAAAATGTTGACATTTATTGCTAAAGTTGATAGTTGCCTGTCTTGCTGGCCAGAATAACCAGGCTAACATCTTCAGCAAGAATGCCAATGCCACATTTTTGCACTGACACACTGCATAGCTCTGTCAAGATGCTGAGAGATTCAAGATCTTGAACAGAGGAAGGGTGATGGAATGTGTACAGCCATCACTCTTCTACAGTTTGATATTGTTTGTTATTTGATTGCAGAACCTGAGTATGTTTTTAATTACATTCATAGAGCAGTTAGCGATTGAATTAGATCATAATTTGCCTAGAAAGCATGATCTGACAGAGCTTGTAAACTCTGGAACTTTAGCATGGCAAGCTCAACTTCTAGTGAATGTGTACTTCAGATACTACACAGCATAAAACTAAATAGAAATTAAACCCACTGTTTAACTCCACACATTGATTCCATCCTAAACCAAAATTCTATCAAGTCCTCCCTGTAACAAATTCAGCCAAAGAGAGAAAAATCAAGGACCCATGCAATAGCTGTGGGAGCTTGCATACACATGTATCCATTCCAGCTTTTCGCACATGTTACCAGTCACTTTAACATCAACCCACTTTCCTTCATTATCAAGAAGTGAAACAGTGATGTAGGATAGACGACAAAGACATCCTTGTGAATCGGTCACATCGCCACACCAGCGATTTAAAATCTTCACTGAAGTAATGGAAAAAATGCTTCCTAAATCAACCTCCCACCAGGAGCAACTCTCCTCTCCAGTATGGGAGTAGGTGTTAATTTTACCATCAACAGCCTTTGCTGCAGCAAACTTGGTGTTATCCTTGAAATCTGATGACTGTGTTGCATTCTTTTTGAGTGCAATATTAGGAACGCCCAATGAATAAACATAAACTTCAAACATTTGGATTGGCTTTCCAGTAACAGATTGCAATTTGACCTTGCTTGCATTAGGGAGACAACCAACTGTTGGGACATATGTTGGGAATTCAGTAGGCTGCAGGTGTTTGCTAGATGATGGTGATGTGCTAGGCAACAGCGATTCACTAATTGAAGGTGGTTCGCTAGGCGATGTGCTTGGGATCTTGGACAGTGTTCCAAAAAAAATATATGCAGAGCCACTATTACTACCCCTGTCATCATCCAAATAAGCACCAACAACCGCAATATTTCCAGAAATGCTGACACTGTATCCAAAATAGTCACCACCTGCTCCATCGGCAGCTGTAAGTTTGGCTTTCTCCCTATAAACACCAGTGCTTTCATCAAGCTCATAAATGTAAGCAGAACCACTCTCAGTACCCTTATCATCATCTGAATATGCACCAACAATTACGACACTTCCAGAAATGGCAACACTTGTGCCGAAATAATCACTACTTACTCCATCAGCAGCAGTGAGTTTGGCTTTTTGATTCCATGTACCAGTGATTTTATTGAACTCAAAAATATAAACAGAGCCACTATCAGTACCCTTGGCATCATCATAGCATGCTCCAACAACCACAACATTTCTAGAAATGCTGACACTATATCCAAAATAGTCATTAGCTGCTCCATCAGAAGCAATAAGTTTGGCTTTTTGATTCCAGACACCAGTGCTTTCATTGAGCTCAAAAATGTAAGCAGAGCCACTATTACTACCTTTGTCATCATCTAAATAAGCACCAACAACCACAGCATTTCCAGAAATGCTGACACTGTATCCAAAATAATTCATTGTTGCTCCATCAGCAGCAGTGAGTTTGGCTTTTTGATCCCAGGCACCAGTGTTTTCATTGAGCTCAAAAATATATGCTGAACCACTATCAGTACCCTTGTCATTGTCTACATAAGCACCAACAACCACAATATTTCCAGAAATGCTGACACTATATCCAAAGTAGTCATAAGCTGCACCATCAGCAGCAGTGAGTTTGGCTTTTTGATTCCATGTACCAGTGCCTTCATTGAGCTCAAAAATATAGGCAGCACCACTATTACTACCCTTGTCATCATCTAAATAAGCACCAACAACCACAAGATTTCCAGAAATGGCAACACTCCTCCCAAAATAATCACCAGCTGATCCATCGGCAGGTACAAGCTTGGCCTTTTGATTCCAGACACCAGTTATTTCATTGAGCTCAAAAATATAAGCGGATCCACTATCAGTACCCTTATCATCATCTGAATATGCACCAACAACTGCAAAATTTCCAGAGATGCTGACACTCCATCCAAAATAGTCACTAGCCGATCCATCAGCAGCTGTAAGTTTGGCGTTTTGATTCCAGGCGCAGGTTCTCTCGTTTAGATCAAAAATATAAGCAGAACCACTATCAGTACCCTTGGCATCGTCAAGATATGCCCCAACAACCACAACATTTCCTGAAATGCTGACGCTGTTCCCAAAATTGTCACCACTTGATCCATCAGGAGCAGTAAGTTTGGCTTTTTGATTCCATGTACCAGTGATTTCATTGAGCTCAAACATATATGCAGAACCGCTACTGCCACCCTTGTCATCATCTAAATAAGCACCAACAACCACAACTTTATCAGATATGCTAACACTGTATCCAAAGTAGTCACCACCTGCTCCATCAGCAGCAGTGAGTTTGGCTTTTTGATTCCACACACCAGTGCTTTCATTGAGCTCAAAAATGTAAGCAGAACCACTATTACCACCCTTGTCGTCATCTAAATAAGCACCGACGACTGCAACATTTCCAGAAATGCTTACGCTGTATCCAAAGTAGTCACTGGCTGCTCCATCAGGAGCAGTAAGTTTGGTTTTTTGATTCCAGACACCAGTGTTTTCATTGAGCTCAAAAATATAAGCTGAACCACTATCAGTACCCTTATCGTCATCCAAATAAGCACCAATAACCACAAACTTTTCAGAAATAGAAACACTCCTCCCAAAATGATCACCAGCTGATCCATCAGCAGCAGTGAGTTTGGCTTTTTGACTCCAGACGCCAGTGTTTTCATTGAGCTCAAAAATATAAGCTGAACCACTGTTATCACCCTTTTCGTCCTCTAAATGAGCACCGACAACCACAATATTTCCTGAAATGCTGACACTGTATCCAAAATAGTCATTAGCTGCTCCATCAGCAGCAGTAAGTTTGGCTTTTTGATCCCAGGCACCGGTGCTTTCATTGAGCTCAAAAATATAAGCAGAGCCACTGTTACTACCCTTGTCATCATCTAAATAAGCACCAACGACCACAAAATTTCCAGAAATGCCAACACTTGCTCCAAAGTAGTCACCGCCTGCTCCATCATAGGCAGTGAGTTTGGCTTTTTGATTCCACCCACCAGTGCTTTCATTGAGCTCAAAAATATAAGCAGCGCCACTAGCATCACCAATGTCGTTATCGTAGTTGGCACCAACCACCACAACATTTCCTGAAATACTGACACTGTTTCCAAAATTGTCTTCAGCTGCTCCATAAGCAGGAGTGATTTTTGTTTGAGATAAGCATCTGTAGGCCATGCCAGCAGCCTCTACAAGGTTACCCCCCTTGTACAATTCATTGTTAATCAATGTCTTTGGGTATCCAATACCATTCCGAAGCACATGGGTTGGTAGTGGGGTGGGTGCAGGAGTGCCTGGCCATGGAATGGACCCTGAACACTCCTCAATGTCAAACCACGCAACTGCTGCTTGGACTGGATCGGATGGATTTTGGATGGGACAATGCTGAGATCCAGAAATGCACTCAAAGTTCTTGGTGACAGACACCATGGTTATGGTGCCAGAAGTATCAGTAGTGTTAAAAGTGCTAGTGGCCGAAACTCGAGATCCGCTTAAATAGGCACCGCCAAAATGCCAAGGGGGATAACAACCAGCAAGTTGGCCAGACACCGGGACAACAACAAGGACAATAAGGTAGCTGGATTTGAAAAGCATTGTTTCGAGGAGATTAAAGGGCTTGTGGAATTAAAAAAAGAATGACACAAGAAAGTTTCAGCTATATAATAAGGAAATGAACACTTTGTCAACAATCCTATTATGGACCAATGGCGAATAGGCGGTGTGGTTTCAGAATACAATGCACATGCTCTTCGTAGTTTTTGCTTGAACGCGAACTCTCTAGTCACAACGCGAAGTCAAACGGGAGTATTGCGAATGCAAACGCGAACACTAACTGTATGCTCTCAAGATTTCGTCGGCGTAGGAATTTAGTACGTAATAAAGTTGTGACAGCTGGATGAGAAGTGGATTTGATTGGAAAGGGCTACTACTTCCAAAAAATCGGAGTTTAAGGCAATGTACACCTCGTTGAAATCCGACAGCCCGGTGCTGTCACGGGCACTCAGTTGAGTATTTCCGGAAACAGTTTTGCCCGTTTTCCCGGAAATACGCGTCCTGCGCGAACGTACTTGTCCCAGTGAGTACTATAGTCAGACAATGGTTATACTTATCACCGCCCATCGTGCTGGGGCGGCACCATTGCCTTGACTTAGCCTTTGGTATTTGACCTCAATACTATCATGTGCACATGAAGTAGCATCACCATAAGCTGTGCAAAGCAAGTACTTTATGCCCTGGATGGCCTCCAACATTGCCTATGCACCTTCCACTGGATTACCCATTGCCTGGAAAAGTAGTGACACAATGGCATGTGCAATGTTATCATAGCAATTTGTTGCATCTACCAAGCTGATGGATGCAGGTATCTAAAACTGCCAAACAATGTCATAGAACAAGACTTTAGCCAATGCACCATCTTCTGCAGTCCTACCCTGTTTGCTGTAAATCTCCTCGGTCATCAAAACATACTGCCGAACCACATCCATCATCCACACACCAAAGACAATCTTGGTGTTTGCACTGAAATCAGCTTCCATGAGAGGACTGCTTGCAGCTTAGTGACCAAACTATTACAGGGAACCTTTCCTAGAATACAAGTCAACCCTTCTGTCCACCACTCCAATGCTAAACCCCCCCTCAAGCAGCTTGATGCTTTAAGGGCATGGTGATGTGAAATCAGCTGTAAGAATGCACCGGCAGCGTAGTGAGAAAAGTGGAAGCCAAAGTGAGAGGAAGATGTCTTTTCTTTAGCTTTCTACCACTTTATGCTCCATGCCGGTGGCCTAACCAAGATCTCAACAGAGATTGCTGGAATTAATTGCCTGATGCAAGGCACTTCCCAAAAGATCATGCATGCCAGCATCAAAATCTGATGAAAACTTATATTTCATTCCAGCACCTCCTTGTTTGCATGGGTATTTGCCATATACCCAAAATCTTCTCTCAACTGACCTGGATAAATTGGTGCCTGCTCCACCAAGTGAATCATTCTTGTGTATCTCTTCCCACAAAGTTCTTTCCACTTCTCTCCTCATGGTAGCCTCCTGTATTGTGACATCCCTCTCCTCCACCTTCACTTGCATCACACTTTTGCCAGAACGTTTCATTAGTGCCACAGCCAGTTGACACTGAAGATGTTTCTGGCAAAATCTATGGCCATGCCACTCAAATTACTGGCATCTCTCATTGCACACTGACAATCCTTGAGGTTTTTCCACCTTGGTAAGTTGAAAGGGTCTTTTATGCCACACCACTGTGCACTACGTTGCAAGTTGCTCCAGTCCCTTTTTTTGTGTTGTAGCTGCCACAACAGTATGATCCACACCAAAGACTTATAAGAAAGAGAATGCAGCCAGACTTTAACTTCTGACACTTCTTCTCCAAACACCGCATATACCGATTGCTTTCTCTATCTATTCTATTTACCTTCGAATGGACCATATCCTTGCTTGAACTGTTTGCCTCAGCCACTGCCAATCTCAAATTCAGCCTGTGTTCAAAGTAGTACTGCTCTAGCTTCTCAGCCACATGAGGAATTGTTATATTAAGCCTCTGTGCCGCAACTCAAACCACTTTAGGTGGAGAGATACCCACCAAGGATTTTTGCCTGAAATCTTTCACAAACATTCTATGATCCCCTACACCAAAACTTACAAGCATTACACAAGCATTCACCACTTGTAGATCTTTTGTTGTCCATACCCTCAATCGGTTTTCTGTCTCTAAAGAATGTTGGACTCAATTGGCTCCCCCTGTAGTCACCCACTACTTTACTTGTATTCAAACCCTCACTCTGCATAAGAATCTTTCCAAACTCTTTTGTATAAACATTCTCATTGGCATCAAGTCACACTATCATTCTATTACCCGCCTCTCTGCATTTGACAAGTTGAGTGGCCAGATCATTTTGAAAGTGGTTTGCAGACACATCAGATTGTTTTCTTTTGTGATGTAGCACCAACACACTTGCTGGTAAGAAGGTTTGGGTTCCTGCTTCTTATTGTAACAGGGGCAGTATCTGCAAAACTCAGCTGCCTCAAAACACCAGCACTACCCATCTGCCTAAACAACACTTGTCCCTTCTAGAAGCCTCAAGTCATACTGCTCAACAAGTTGACCAAAGACCATAGCAGCTGTGCCTCTTTCTGGTACTTGACCTGCCTCTTTCCCTTCATGCCTATTATAAGCCGCCACTGATCTAATCTAAGCCTCACCTCCCATGAAGAGTTGTGAAAAATCTGTTCTGATTATCCTTATGCATCAAGTTTTGTCAATCTCACAAAAAGACACCGAATCAGCCTCCTGATTGTCTATAAGACCTATTGCCTTCTCCAGCTTCTCATTTCTCATCATCTTGTTGTTTAAGCCATTTAAATTCTCATAGATGAACCTGACCACTCCATCAGCCTGTGATCTTGGCACCATTCCATGCCCCTGTAACACCTCCTCCTGTACCCCCCAATCCTGCAATAACTCCTCCTGCCACACTTCTTGTGAAGTGAGCACCTGTAGACCTCTCACTCCATCTGCCTCATCTACTAAACCCACTGTTTCTAATGTGTCTGTCTCATCCACCAAGTCCCCATGGTTAGCTCCTCTCTCCTGATCCCTCTGCCCAGCAACATTCCTATACCTCAAAGCTCACTTCTCTAAAACAGCCAGCACTTTCTGATGTTTTGTTCTGTTCATTTGCCACAGATTATGTATTCTAGTTTCATTCTTAGTTGGAAATGTTGGTGTTGTGTCATGTCAGCTGACACCCCAAATAACATGCTGACATTTTGGGAAAATGTTGGTAATGTTGGCCCAACATGACATCAATTTCTGTCATCCAGACCATGCCATATGATATGACATGTTATGGTCAGCCAACATGTTGGCTGTTTCTTTTGGACATAAAGAAAAAATAGCAAAGTCTTTCTGAAAATTGCACGTATTGGTGTACTGTGGTGCATGCAAGTCACCAAAATGGTATAAGTTGCGGTAATGTACATTAAAGTACCATTTTGAACTAAAAAATGACCATTAAATTCCAATGGAGTGACAACCCTAGCAGTCATGAATCTGGATAGGGAGTCATATCATGACACCAGCCAACACTTGACCCATCCATGAATCCAGTCATGATGTCGGCAACTTGGTGACGTTGTTTCAATTCCAGCTGACATTGTCAGCATCATGACTAAGGTTTAATTACCCTCATAATCTATCAAATGCAGCACTCTCGTGATGCCAGACCTATGCCTGTGAAACACTGCCCTGATGTGCCCCCTGTGACCCCTAGACTATCTTTTTCATCCTGCCTTAGACTGCAATCAACCCCATTTCCCTTATTGCAACAGTTGATTGCTGCTGGATCCCTCTGGCAGTAACAGAAGAACCAAATCGGCATGCCATTCACCCTGGGCCAGTGTCTGGACTCGTGACTTGCACTCAACACTGTGGAGAGATGGATCCATGCTTGAGCTTGAGCTTGAGCTTGAGCTTGAACCAGACCTGCCACTGGTTGATGGAATGTTGACCGTATTGCTGTCATCAGCACCAGCCCCTGTAGCCTTGGGTTATGAGCCCTTCTTTGGAGAGATTGATGTATGCTTAAGCATTCTTGACAACTCCTCCCTTGATATTTTGTTCAAATCATCACCTTGGCCTCCCACTTGGCCCTCTGTTTCACTCTGACCTTTCTTCTTTCCAACCAAAAATGTTGCTGCACCTGGTGACCCCTGCTAAACCCCTGGTTGCTTCAATGCCATATCAACTGAGTGATCACCATGCAAGTTCTCCAGCTCCTCCTTGTTGATTTATCTCTTCCTCTCTTTTTTTCTTCATATCAAACACATTACTTCCAAAGGCATTCTTATACCATGCAGCGTGGTCCATTGTCACCATCTTCTTGTTTTTCTCAAAATAGCCCTTATAGTTAATCACCAACTAGGCAATCCTGGATGGACTTATACTGTGACTTTGAAGGGAAGGCCTTAGTAATAGTACAAAGGCTTCATGTTGTGTATGGACTTTTTAAGTGCATGTAAAACACATAGGCTTTTTAAGCTAAAAACCTCTGTTCTGCATGTCACAGCATGTGAGTAGTTATGTACGGGGTATTAAAAAGGACCACTCATACTCTAGTATGTGGTACATAAGAATTAAATTGTCTCTAGGGCCTTGGCAACCCCTAGATAATTTGTAGCCTATTTAGGCCTAAAACATTATTGTGACCCCTCCTGGGTTAAGTCACACCAAAATGACCATGATCCCCCTTGACGTTTCATCCCTCAAGTTCCCTCAAGTTGTTCCAAACTAGATTTCCATGAGCTGGCAAAGATTATTGCCAAGTTCTAAACCTGGAATAGGAGGGATGTGGGATTTGAGTAGGAGTGCAAGTTTCCATAAGTATTTTTATCATCTGATGAGTTCTTCCTCTGGGCTGCAAAACAGAGCTATCACTAAGTAAAAGACTGAAAATCAAAATAAATATATGATTTTAATTTGATTTAGGTACTTGCAACAAGATTCAAGAAATGAAATCTTGATAAAAATCATGACAAATTAAAAATAATTGTGCTGGACAGAAGATTTGTATAAAATCTTTTAATTAGCCAAGAATAAAATCGAAGTTCTATAACTAGGTTTTGCTGCAATTGCTTACCAGAAAAGAAGGAGAGCTGGAAGTAAAAAGTAAAAAAGTACCCCAGTAACTAGATTTTTTTTACACATGGGATGAGGAGAAGAGAGCGACTACAGTTGTAACATCTCATCAAGCACTTGAAAATCAAACCCAGTTACTTTCCAAACCACCAACAGAGTGTTGCCACAGTAACACCAGGAAAAATTCGGAAACCCTTTTGTTCCAAATATGGACAATCATATGAATTGCCTAACCAACTAGACAGGTGGCAAAATCTTGGCATACATTGGATGGTGTGTGTCCCACTAAAAAGGAAGGGTACAGCAACATGATATTTTTCTTTTGCAACAAAGAAATATATGTAACGTTTCCACAATTGTGACTAAGCCAGCATATGTCCTCAGTCTTGGACACAGTTCCAGACATAGTTACAAACTGTTAAGGATTTTGAACAACAATGGATAAATCATGATAACATTCATCTTGCCAGTGATTATTATCAACAAAGTCTGATACAGCAGTAAGCCAGGGTATAGTGCAACCCAAGATACAAGATATCAAGCACAGAGCTAACCACTCAGATGCAGTACTCTTCCTGAGTATCACACTCATGAGCACAGAGCTAACCACTCCAGTGTAATTTTCCTCAAGAGTACAGGTGAAACAGTAGACCTTCTAACTATTGTCATACAGAATATTTGCCACTAGCCAACACTACAAGCTCAGCTACAAACATGCTATTCAAGTTTCCACAGATGTGTGAGACTGTTTGATTGAGCTTGAGTGATTGGAAGACATTGCCTGTCTCTCTAGAACTCA
>JALLPD010000566.1:0-15359 GCA_036940065.1 Cyclotella cf. meneghiniana
CATGATAATTGATGATCATCAATCATCATTTTAGAGTAGAAATTAAAGCTCATAAATTCAATTCATCAACCATCAACAAGAGATTTTCACCTCCTGTAACTTCAAATCTCACCAGTCACTTTCTTATCTCCAACCGGCTTAGGTCACATACCAATTTCTATAACAAATTTGAGGGGGTTATCTTGAAAACCTGAGGACATTTTGAGCTAGAGTTGAGCTCTCAAGATAGTCCCAAAGAATTTTTCAATCTCAGCCATGTCTTGTGGGATGCATCTTGAGGCCACAGCAGTGGCCAACCTTCCATGGTTCAAAGTGAATTCTAACTTGTACTGCTGGATGATGGCTGGGCCTGCACTGAGGCCATCCCACACCTTTAGATTTTTGACCAGAGTTTCGGACCAAAGAACTCCCAATGGGATATGAGCACCCCTCAATGAGATATGAGCACTCAGAGACCATGTGATGTCTGTTCTTATTGCGATCAGGTACCCAACCCCTCTAGCCAGGTTGGAGTAGAGCCCAGCTGGAATATTTTATATCTGACTCAACAACCCAAGTTCTGAATATATTGCAGAGCTCTAACCATCCAAGTGCTCATAACCCATTGGGGGGGTCCACTGGTCTGGAACTCCGAGCAAAAATCTCTAGGTATGGACAAGGCCAAAGATTTTAACCGGGCAGGAGGTGGTCTGGTTTGATCCAACAGCGGGATTGTTTGATCTCTAGCAATAGAGAAGGCATCAGATGAGGAGGAGTATACGATTGGATACCCAGGTCCTCTGGTCCAGAACTCAAGTAAAAAATCTCTAGGTATTGACAAAGCCTGAATTGAACCAGCACTGCATATACCTTGCCCCAAAATTGACACAATTAGGCTAGTGTAAACATTGGGGGTAGCTTTTGGATTCAATGTTTTATGCAAATAAAAATGCATAAGCATAAATGCTAGAAAATTATACTACCTAAGTATAAATAAGCACAGACATGTGTCTTTCTATGCTGTTGGGTCAGCCCAGTGGCCTCGTTGGCCACAGGGACAGGCCTGGTCAAGGCTATCTCTCTTCCCCACTGATGAGGGGTAGTTGGACACCCTTGTGCTTGCTGCACACATCTGGCTGCCCTTGCTGGCATATATTCTTCATGGGATTAAACACACTTGCTATTCAAGAACTTCTACACTGAGATGCTGTTCCATGGTGAGAGGTGGTTTTGCTTAGTGGGAGAGGGCAGAGCAGTCTGCGTTATTGTGATATTTGCATTCAATATTGAAGTCATATTATTCAACAGCACTCGATCATATTCGATTATCATTGAATCATAACATTTATCTACAGTTCATTATCCTTATCTTTTTGTCCTTCCTCCTTGTCCTCGTCATCAACCTTAGTAGTGTAGTTCTGTTTTGCTTGTTAGTCATAGATTCAAAGCCTATTGCAATCCTTCCTGTTTACATCAAAGTTCTGGCATTTTTGAAGGCGAAATAGTAGTTATTGTTTTTTGCTGAATGATGGAGTGAAATTCAATAATAGTTTTAACAAAGTCTGTCAACGTACAAGCATGCCACATAAATGATCACTCTCTACTTTATGCTCTGACTTGTTTTGCAGCTTTTGATGTAGATGGAGGATTGGCTGATGTTGTTACAGTAGCTAGTGAAGTGGCATGTGAAGTGGTGGTAACACAGGGGACATTCTTGACATTGGAGCATTGGCCACTGTTGCAGATATCAGTTGTGCAACTGTCTCCATCATGGCAATCACTGTCTGTCAGACATGTCTGAACCCCAACAAGAAGATACGGTGCAACACAAGCTTGGCTGGAGACAAAATCATACATGACCTGGTGAGTGTGTGTTTGAAATGATGTAGAGGTGTGGGTAGAGAAGAGTTCTCAGCTGACTGAAGACTCACAAGAATTGGAACATATGCCTTGACACACTTACCTTGGACACACGTTTTGGTTCTTGACTGAATGGTATGATATCATCATCATCTAAGTAGCATTTGAATAATTTATGTGGAGCCCCGTTTTGTCAGTTGTATGTCATAATGAATCGAAAAATTACAGTGTGTAGGTCGGACTCACTCTTCCAATTATCAAGATTAGTCCTGTTGTCCTCATGCCAATAGCCACCAAATGTGGCATCAATATTTGTTACTATGAAAAGACGAATTGCATGTTGAACTCAAGGCTGGAGAGTTTACTTTGGCACTTGGCAAAAATTGTGGATAAGACATATTCATACCTCCTCCATTGCACAAATGACAGTAGGACATGATTGATGCTTGACCTGTCGAAATGGGATTACCAGTAACAACACTGGGACACGACCGACTATTTTGATACTGATTGCCACAGTTATCCACAAGGGGCTAGGAATACGAAGAGACCAAGAAAAAATCAGGAATTCTGTGCACAAGAGGATTTATTTTGAATAACATCAATACGCATTGACGGCGTACATCATATTGCTTTATGTTGTGGGTGTGTCCCGAACCAAAACCATGTCCAATTTCATGTGCTAGGGCATATATGTCCCTGAGAAATGGGGATTAGATAAAGTTCGAACCACATATTGTCATTTAAAACCTGTGGTTCTGCACTCACCAATACATTGTATTGGCAACATCTGATACCGTACCCTGCATGCGGCTTGTAACACCATAGCCCTTTGATGGGTCACAAAGACCACTTTGATATGCAACTCCACCTCCAAGGCGTCCGTATAAAAGTGCAAAATGGAGATCAGGGTTTTGTCCTGTGGATGGGTCAGTGTAATGCCAAGTATTCGGATTTCCATATTTAGATTTCATTATACCTAAAGCCTCAGCTGTATTTGCTGCACCATCATAGATGTCAGTTTTTGCAATGTGGAGAACATTTACTGTTGGATGAGAGATGCATTCACAATAGATAAAGTTAGATATTTTGGTTCATTGGACGGTGACCATAACACTACCTCACGACACTTACGGTGGGTATCTATTTCTTTTTCAAAAATTGAAGAAACGGCCGTAATGAGGGCATTTAGATAAGCAATTGTGTTGGGAATATTGACAGGATCTGTGTCACGATTATTTATCATTCCACTGTCAACTTCAATGTATAAATCCACTTGATAAGACCATGCGTTTGGAAATGTATCCGTTGGATAAAGGTTGCGATTGCGTATTCCCAATGGTTTTGCAGTAGTTGCAAATTCAGTGTCATCATGGTCAGTTCTGAAATCAACTGTCTGATGATCATGTTGATGATGACTCTCATCTTCCTCGAGATCGTCTGTCCCACACGTCCAAGTTTCACGAGGACCGTAATTCAGTTCAGCAACCACAGCCTGTCCACCTTGGACTTGCTCGAACTTGAACAGTGTTTTGTCTTTCTGAATGATTCCGCTGACCGAACTTTTCTCTTCATCGATAATGAGAATGGCAAAGGCACCTGAAGAACCATCAACTTGATCCGCAACAAGTAGCTTCGTGGAATCCGTTACATGCGAGCTGAAATCATTAGTAAAGAATGATGTTGATTCACTAACGGAGGGGACGGGATAAACAACGTCAATTTCGAAAAGCGTGGCACTAGTAAAGAGATTGGTATTGTTGCTGCGATCAAAATTAGCAGTCAACGTGAAGCGAGGGTTAAAGATTCCCTTGTTAAGTTGATTCTTCAATTCATGGATGATGCTGGTGTCAGGAGACAGGCGACGTCTGATACGATGTAAGTCATCAGAGTGTGTTGGGCCAATTGCAAGTTCGTGCCTCGGGGTATCAAGAGAGTTGGCATGGGCACGCAGAGCAGTGTGCTGAATGTTGTATGAATTAGACGTTTGTAATGGAGAAAAAACATGAATAGGCATCATCAGACAAGCAATATTTCGCATTTGGCATCATCAGAGAAAAGAATCGCACCGCAGCATTATCATGTGCCTCAAAAGCCTTGCAGAAAGCGAGTAGATTGACTACCATTGACCTCATTTGTGCAACAGGATTCTATATTCTTGTGTCTGTTTCATAAGATAAGTTCATTTTGGATGAGATACAATGAAGTTGATATCTCATCAAACAAATAAAACGTACTTCAATGGAAGCTCAATATGTTTCAAATGGAGTTCATTGCACATTGTCATCGGATGGTGTAACTTTCGTTTATTGTTCTATGACGCATAAAACTAGGATGCTGGTTGCGGCTGTGCCACATGACGTACCAAGGTAATGCAATCTTAACTTACATCAGCGGTCGATTGATCTCGCATCAATCAGGTTACATCATGTTCATGAGAACCCGAGCGCATGAGAACGGGTAGCATCTGACACAATTGTTTACCCTTGAGCTCTGGTTGCCAATCCATACGAAGCAATTGTTGATCTTAAAGTGTAAAGTTCCGCATACAGTGGAGATCGCGTAGGTTGATGTTGTTGGAAATCGGAGTGCCATCTTTGAAACGAGAGAGGCACGGGCTACTACAACTAAGAGTTCTCAAAAAAAAGCATCCAATTGCCGAGAAAGATAGTAGATCAGTCCATTATGATCTATCCTTGTGTGCTGAGCGTCTTGTGATCAGTTCCTGCCTACTGGTACCATACCGACTTGTGCATTTGCGTGGGACAAGATTCTATGATCATATCAGTTTTGATCATGCTATGATCACTCTCTTACATTTATGAGATGACACGTACTCTGGGCATTGGACAAAGATTCTGTGACATAACTAGTTTGGGTGTCGCAATATAAAACAGATGTATGGTACAAATATCCCAGTTCCTTTTAACAGTGAACTAGGTCGTATTATAGCACCGAGGACAGTATGGTACCATACCCTTCGTACCTGCTCCGTATGTATAACCTGATACACCACAAATTACAAGAGACAACCTGTCAGTGTCCGCAACACTGACATCAGTTTGGGCGATGTGCCTCGTAAAAAAAATAGTTATGGTATTGTATTGTACAATACCGCGAACAGCACCACGCGTGCTCGTCATGTATGACATGATACACCATTGACAACAAATAATAATATTCAGAGATAGACAGACTATAGCCATCGTTCGCCTCCAAAAGCCACCAGGCCCCTTGACCCCATCCATTGCATCTGATCACTCGATGGATCTCTCCCAGCGTGGACATTGAAGATGAAGTTCGCCAGCGCCTCACCTTGAACCCCCCCCCTCTGGCAGTAAAGCCCCTTCTGCATATTGCTGAGCATACGTCGGAAAGGATCTCTAGCGGCGTGTTGACATTGGAAAGCATAACGTGTCGCTGTTCAAACAACCGTCGGGCTGCCCCTTCGGTGTCGCTCAGCGATCTTCATGCTCTGCATGTTGCCGTCGTAGAGCCCCAGTGTGCCACGGACGAAATCGCCGTCTTTCGGCTCCAACGAGTCTCTGTTGACTCCCTTTGGTGTCAACGAGCAGATCGCCGTTGTTCTCTACCTTCGTGTCGCCGTCAAGAAGTTCTTTTATGTCTCTATCAAAATCCCCGCCTGCCAGCCCAAAAAGACTCCATTGATGCCCCCTTGGCTTCGCTGGGCTCATCGGTCTCTCTCCCAGCGGGTGTGTTGCCATCAGAGAGCCTCACTGTGTTGTGGTCGAAATCCCTATCTGCTCGCCCCAGCTCCATCAAACTCCTTTGTTTTCATCTGCGTGGCGTCGGCGTAGCGTGGGACAAATGCAATTAAACGTAACAATCAACCTTCTGTGGGAAAGAGGAAAGAGCGTCTAAACAGCCGGGGGGAGGAATGTGGTTTTGGGTTTATCATTAATTTTTCGTGCAATGTTGATTGTTGCATCATGAATAATCGACAACCAACATCTTCAACTGGACTCTCTCAACTTTTAATGAAAGTCTTCGTAGCAGATCAAATGAATGAAACAGCATTATTTTTGTTTGTCACAGATCCGTTGATAAATTTTGAATTTATCATGGAGTATGTCTATTGTGCAACTCATAGTCCCTCAGACCGCTTCTTAGCTCGTCGTAGAATTGAGTCGCTTACATTAGAATGTCAATGCAACATTGTGCTTTGATATCTTGACAGTTTCTTATGAAATATCCGCGAGACCAGTTTGTGTTGATTTTTTAATATGCTTTTCCGAATGTTTTCAACCATTGCTAAACGTTCAGTTTCTATATGCAAGTAGCACCCATTGGAGTAGACTGCCACATTTTTGCTTCGACGCTTTGTGGCACCCAGTGATTATCGTCAAATGTTGATTTCCATTTATTAGGCATCTCACCAGTCAAAACTCTGCTTTCTCCTCCTCAAGACGGGATTAAAGGATTTTGATCTCTTAATGTTGAGTAATAAATTCTTCTCTCTACAACATCAGCTTGATCTTTTCACTGTCAGCTTGCATGCTCATGCTCTCAAAAAGGCTTCATTTCAAGAAGGTCTACCTCATCAGGTAGTCAGCCATTGTTGTGATCTAAGAACATCCCCTGTTCTGTATAATGACCTTGGCCAAAGACAGGCCATCTTGTAGTGATGGTGATATTCTGTGGTTGCTGCCAAATTGGATGTTTTTTGGATGTTTTGCAGTCTTTCCTCAAATTTTATCCTCTATAAAATCCATGGCCTTCTCCTTCTTTGAACTATCAAGTCCAATGCCTACAGCAAGTTACAAAAGACTCATTAACAATTCCTGAGCTGGAAGCTCCATCCAATCCTCCCACACACTTTGATTTCATCGTGCAACCAGTTTTCTTTGCTCCAGTCTTGTCACTCAGTTTGAGAAAAGAGGTGTTGGCTGGAAAAGCGAATATTGAGTCCAGCAGATCTGCATGTTAGCAACCTCATTGGGGACCAACGTGAATTGGGGATTTGATTGACCAAATGAGCTATTCCAAGAATGCATGTTCTTTTTCCTGAAAGCTACAATAAATGATTCCTGAGAGCTACAATGCAACAATTCTTGCTTGCTTTCCACTGTGCCAGAGTAGAAATGCTCCTCCCGTCTGGCCAAAGATGACATGTAAAGGGATTACTATTTTGATCACTCAATGTTTGAAAACAAGGTGACTTCAAAATATGGGAGCAAAGAAAACTCATAGAGATATAATCAAATCATAATGAAGTGAGATGATTTGACAACAATTACACATAATTTAGATTTGTGATATGATTCAAATCCAATCTGATCAATTGTCACTACATAATGCACATAAGACAAATCAAGAAAATGTCTTGTGATTATACAGTTGAGAGAAGTAGCAACACCAATGGACCAAAACTCATGGTGACACCAAGAACATGATGAAGAGAGATGATGTAACAAAATAACATATATTCTAGGCTTGTGATATGATTCAAACCCAATCTGATCAACTGACACTACATAAAACATTTGAAGTAACTTGAAAAAAGGAATTCTGATAAAAATTGAGTCATATAGCACCACCAATGGACCAAAACTCACAGAGACATGGCTAGAACATGATAAAGGGAGTTGATGCAACAAAAATCAAACAAAAATTAACTTCCCAATGCAAATCAAATCCAATCTGATCAACTAAAACTACATAAAACACATTTAAATGTTTGAAAAATTGGTTCCAATAAAACTGAGACAAAGAGTAAGACCAACAGACCAAACTCTGAATATATAGACAGGACATGATGATGAGAGGTAAGGCAACAACAAAAATAACATGCACTCTAATGTTGAAATAAAGTCAAATCCAAACGGATCAATTGAATGTACATAGCACACATTAAAAGACTTTGGAACATGTATTTTGATACCCATTTAGACAAATGGCACCACAATGGACCAAAACACATGAAGATTTTACCAAAACAAGATAATGCCCCTTACTCTAATGCTTGAAGGAAATTGTGTGTTGCAATGCATTGACATGAAAACAAAAATTTCTATTCTGTGTAGGCTAACTGCCAAATTTATGATATTAGTAACTTTTGTTTTAGGAATGAGGAAAAGTTTATATGGAAGAAGAAGACGCTTCTTCAATGCAGTATTGGGTCAGAAACCTGTCTGATATGTGGTCATACGAATATATAGAAATCTCCGTTGTGAGTTAATATTGGTCATAGATGAGAAATATGTACCTGGAAGTTATGTAAAACAAGTCATTCAGAATTGTATTTGGGTGTTTGTATTTGCTAAGGAAAGAGTGCCATGAAATAGAATTGATCAGATGAACATAGGGAGTCAGGGAACATTTGAGTAACACACTTGAATAGAAGTGAATTGGGTGAATGGATTGCCACCAGATGAGTAAATTTCTGTTCAGAATATTGTACATGAGAATAAAACTGTCCTTTAATGAAAGTTTTTGATTGCTCTCATGAAGGTACTCCGTTTAGAATATGATCCCCTTTTCTCTTTTTGTGAGTTGCCTTTTTCTTTGTGAGAAATGTGTATGCTTCCTGGTTAATCTCATTGGATTGATCTATGTTCATGTAGCTTCTCATAAGAAGTAGAAGTTCCTTGGAGGTGTAACCTCTACCTCTGGACAACTTACAAAATAAGTCTATTAATGTTCAAGAATGGCAAAAATTAATAGAGGTAATGCAAAACTCCCTCATTATAATTTTTGCCTTATCAATAGATGAGTCTTCTGCTTACTATCTAAAATATGTCATCACTGGTTGCACCAAAAGCTGCAAATGACACTTTACTCCTTTTGATTTTTGAGCCATGCATAAATGTCAGAAGAAATGAAAATGGAACATCCTCCTCATAACAAGGAGGTTACATTGATTGCTGCGTACCATTGATAGTGCATCAAGTATTTTTGTTATCATTGACGAGTGCAGTGTTCCTCTGATACAGGCACCGTCTCATCATTCCCACTGTCACAAGAAGACATGCTTCAAGGGAGTTGCAATCATGGTGATACAATTTATGAATACTGTGAGACAGTGCTCACTACATCAATGAAGTCATTGATGGTTGCCACAAAGGAAAGAGTAGTAGGATATCTGTCTTGTCAGGCATTGAAGAATTAATTGAAACCAGTTGAAAATGAGGCTAAAAACTGAAGTAAGAGTGTATACAACATAAAAACTCAAAACTGTCTTGATTCAGATTAGTTTTAGGGTTTCTTTTTGTCCCACTTGTTGAGCTCTATCCAACAATTTATTTTTTATTAGATGTTTGTTGAAAGTGATGGAGCACTAAGTACTCTCCAAACTATCAGATTTTGAGAAAAAAGGCTGAATTAAGTTATACCTACATCTGCTCCAAAATTGCCTTTGCATAATGATCTGCCTAAAGCTCTTTGCAGATCCACTTCTTGGGGTTACAAAAACAATATGTATGAACTTTGGATTTACAATGAGGATCAAAACAAGTGAATTGACTGTACTTAGTTTATGCCCAATTCACTACCAGCTGACGCCAGCAATAAAGCAGTGCTGTCATCAAGGAATGAACTCTACTCAACATCTCCTTCTTGCTGTGCCTGAGTTCTTTCTGCTCACCCACCCACTCTGGATTTTTGATCAGTGCCCATGCCAAATGACAACAGAACAAGCGCTATCATTTCCTCCTCTGATCACACCAAGTAACTCACAGTGAGGTACACATTCACTTCAATTGCTGCCAAGAGAAATGCCAAGACATCATAAGCCATGCAATGTTTTGTCCACATCACCTCCAAAGAAGATACCTTATGGGGTAAATTTTTATGATCATCCACAGCATTTGATTTGTAGATACAAATGATCTGTGTTCTTGATGGATAGACTCTTCTCTTGCATATCCTTGGTCCACACTAGCCAATGCTCCTACTCATCCACTGTGATCAAAACTCCTGCTGTTCCAAAGATCTTGAATACATAATCAGGCTCCTTTATGCAAAATTAATGTAATCATCTCAATTTAATGTGCGTTTCACTGCAAACATGGAGCCTACATCCAATCCATCAAAGTGGGTATTGATAGTAACTCCAAAACTCTGGCCAATAGCCAGGCTTCTTGATCAATGCACCAGCAAACAAATCAACCTTCTTCAATGCAATCAAAGCTGACAACACACAGAACCCCAACTCTAAAACAATCTTGGAAGTGGGAAAGATTGATTTTGTCAAACCTGCAGCCCTGCCATCATCCCAAATTGCTCCTCAAACTCAAGCCTGCCCAACTGCCTTTGCTGATCTTTCCCCTCCACAATCCCAACCAAACATGATACCACTTAACCCATGGCGAATTGTGTGCTACTTGCTGCCCTTTTCCTTCAGCTTCTGGGGACAGAACAAAAAGCCATGACATATATTCTTGTTTGTCCATGTCACATGGACTCATCCAGGCAGGAGATGCATGTAGGCATGAACATGAAGAGCTCATTGAGTGAAACCAATAACAGTGTATATGAGGAACCAACGCTCAACAATGACAAGGAACTCTCCCAAACATGTTTGAGCCTGATTTGCAGCCTTGAGGATCGTTTTTGTCGCCTCAATGATGGTATCACAGATCCATTTAACAGAGAGCCAGTGGAGGAAGACATTGGAAAAGACTTGCATGGGGCTTTCAATTGTTGTGGAAAGATAGTTTCTTCTTCTGCATCTTGATGGCATTGTGACTACAAATACTATTCACCTCCATGATTGATCCTTGTTGAGACTGCTATAGGGGTCTACTCCATAGCATAGACTGGGAGCAGATGATGCTGGGTCATTGTTTTCATTAAAGGTAAGTCTGGCAGTAAGATTTCCCATTGCATTGAAGACAGTTTCCTCCTCTGTGCCTTTAATGGAATTGGAGCTGGAGGCAGGGGCTGTTTCTTCCTCAAAGAACCAGTTAGGAGGACCGCCATGATGAGGTGAACAAACCTCTTTGCAACGATGAGTTCAATGCCGGAGAGAGTGACAGACATGAACCATAGGGCAGTGAAGCTATTACCATGTTTTGTATGAGTCCCATAACAAGTAGCAATGAGATCCCTAAGATTTCCCTTGCTTTCTTGTTTAAGAGTTGGAATGCTCTGCAACAAGCACCCTCACCCAACATCAGTTTTGCCCTCTTTGGCAGCATGGTGGAGGACTTTTCTACATGAATAATTCATAGAATTTGTACCAGGGTACACATCAGCAACTTCAATGATGAAAAAATACATGATCAGCTTCCACAATGGCATGGTTGCCCAAGACTGCATCATATATCCCCAAAAGTGCTCAGAGAACTGGCTGTCGCAACAAAACCAAGATTCTATACACAATACTGAATCAAGACATGTACCTGGTTTAGCCTAATTAACGTTCTCAAGAATTCAATCATGTAAAAGGCAAGACTGAATAAAGTCTAAAAGGCTTAAATCAGTCTACCTCGCCATCATCCAAAAATGGTATTCAATTATAGGAACCACATGAAGTCACAGATAAAAGAAAACACAGAAACAAAAAGCAAAGTTATAACAAGGGCTGACAAATGATGTCAAAAAAGATGTGCCAAAGTAGAAACTGATTCCAAGTAAGGCAATAGTTGATTCAAGTAATCTCAAACATTTTATGTAGTCCATATATTCATGAGGAGGATGCCTCTCCTATAGGTTCAGTGAAATCCCAAATATATCATCTGATTAGAGTCTGGTCAAAGAATCATTCCAATTAATGTACATCATGACTGAAACCACTAATGACAAGACTGATCACAAATCAACTGAACACCTCTCTAGGCAGTCTGGATCAATGGTTTATGGTTTTTAAAACAATGCCATCTTTTTTTCATGATTCAAGGATGCACTACCACATTAGCGCATCTTGAGCCCTGATTGAATTCAGCTGATTGAGTGTTGTCAATCAAACTTCATCAAGGCATGCATACAGATTCTAGTGCATGTCAACCAGTAATCCGTGCATGCAAATAACGAGGCAAGTTCCAATCATGTCTTTTGTGTAACATGAGTGATGAAAGATTCACAGAGTTATGGTGCATTGCATTTGTCCAATTGCTCAAATTTGTCGGCTCGTGTATCCATTTTTGTCAACTTGCTAGCCACCACTCTTATCTCCCTTCCCGCCATCCTCGTGAAAAGAAAAGCACTGATATGCTCCATGTGTGGGAACGCACAAAATACTCCATCCCTACAATGTACCCCCATGTGTCAAAGTCTGTCATGAGGCTTTCTCCAACTTATCCCCTCTGATTGCATTGAGCATCTAATGAACGGTTAGGAATGACTTTTTCTTGCAGTATAATTTGTGTGAAAACGGAGACAAGCACATTCATTCTGTCGTGTATAATTTATGTGCAAGCGGTGGGTTATTTTATTGTATTCGTTTTGCTTTTCGTGCTGGATGCCATATCTTGCGGGCGGCTGTCAATATTTAGACCGTTTCCAGGGGACCCACCTTTCAATTACTAATATGAATCACATAAACCCATGCTTATGACCACGCTTCATCTATTGAATATGTTCAAAATGTTTAATGTCCAGTTTCCCGTTTTTGAGGACCAGCCCCAGTAGGGCCATCAATCAACGCTCGAACCACCACTCCAATCCTCTCTTTCACCATCATCATAAGTGCTGCACTAAATACCCCTCTTGTAAGCTCGGGTCCGATTCCTTGATACAATCCCCAGACACCACCCTTCGACAATTGCTCGGCGATCATCTGAGGAATTGTGGGTTTTACCTTGGCATTGCCGTAGGTGCTCTGAAGCATGACCTTGGCACGCAGGTAGGGGTATGTGAGCATGGTGGCCACGATGCGGGCGACCATCCCAAGGAAAAAAGCCTCGGCGGCGCTGAGAGAGTCGTCGACAGCACGCCCGTGGGCCTGGACGCGGCGGGCTGCAATCACAATTTTCTTGACCTGCTCATACACTGTGTACTGGATTGCAGGTTTGAGACAGAGCACGGTGTAAGCTTGAATTCCTTTGTAGAAACCACCGATGCCCTGCATTGAGAGCAGAGGTCAAAACGAAAATTAGGTTGAACTAGATGATTTTGCATGCTTTGTGATAGACCAACTACGAAACATACGATGTTCCATATTTGCACTGGAAACGGAATGGACCAACACTAAGCGATCTACTCCTCACCTTCTCACTTAAAATATTGCCCATTAGCACAAACGCACCCCTATTCTTCTCATCGGTTTGAATGGCAGTAGTAACACAATCGATGGGCAAGGTGACAGGCAAGTGGGCCCACTCTGCCATGCAGCCAAGGACAAGGTTGGGCAGGGCCCCAATGCTAGAGTCTCCCGTTATGTTAACATATCTGTCAATTGATTTGAACGTAAGGACGCGGTTTCCCGAACATGGTTCGAGTAAAAAGTTGTGTGTGAGAGAGACAGTAGGATAAAGTATCTCCGCAAACACGACGGAAGATGAGCCAATCGTTGACGGATGTTAGTAACATCTACTCACCCATTCTTGAAAAACGTGTAGGCGAAGAAATACAATGCCTTTTCAGTAGCGCTCTGGATAGCACTGGTAGTAACACCAGAGTAAAACGGAGGAAGGCCTCCTTCATTTTGGTACATGAGGGTGGCATAGGAAAGCATTCCTGTCGTATTTCGAGAATTAGAGATGCATTGTTTGAATGTGTGGGTTTGTATAGTTGAATAATTCGGAATATTGCGTGCGGCGTCACCAGAGAAAAAAGGGGAAATCCCTAGTAAGAATCGCAATCTTTAATTTCTCAATGCAAACATTCAATTCAAAACGTGCATATCAGCTTCCCTTCAGAGCAACGGCAAACCTGAACAAAACGTCAATCACGAAATCCCCAAAATGAAAAGCTTGCACGCAGAGTATTTCATTGCACTCAAAAACATTCACGCCAACCGACTATTGACATAAATAAAGTACATAACAAATCTACATACCTTCTCCCGCAGCATCGCAATAGCGCTGCTTCATCTGTTTCCTCGATACCTCCGTTGAGTTGTTAGCAGTACCATTCGCCTACACCGGTCAAAGAGGTGCAGACAGTGATGTTAGAGAGGAAATAGCAGATGCTTGGTCTTGATAAAGCATTGCCGAAAAAGAGACAATTGGGCGAATGAGATATTTCGCGTGTGATCTTGTTCGATTTTGAGAGTTCAACGTACACCTCCAAACAACAAGAAATGACTTTCTCCGTAACGACAAAATCAAACAAATGCAGAAAATCCGAGTAAAAAATAACGACAAGTTGCTCATTAGATACGGCGGGACCACCGATCTCTTTCCATAATATCAAATTCAAGCCTTGCTTCCTCACCCCTAACAGCTTGACATTAAAGCNACTCGCCAGTTGCTTCACTAAAATTGATTCATTGTTCACAACCCGAATCCAATCAAACAGCACAAACAATGCAACAAGGAGAAACTTACCTCCCCCTCCTCGCTATTGGCATTGTCATCTTCTCCGTCTTGAGAATTGGGTAGTACCTCCTCTATATAGTATATTGGGTCAAAAAGAACAGGAACCAATCCATACATGAGAATAAAATTCGAAAAAAAGAATCGTCAAACAAACAAATGACGAGAAAACTCTTTTCTCTCTCTCTCTCTCTCACCGCCCTTATTTTCGGCTTGCATCCTCGTCTTCAAAACTTCCAATGGATACAATGCCGATGCGGAGAACATTCCGCCTACGCATGCTGAGACTACCTCGCTGGCTACCGATTGAGACATGGTTTGTTAACTCTGATTTATGCGATAAGTTGACAATTAGGAGAGTTTCGAAATAATTGATGATTTGTCCGTCGACTATTGAAAGTGTCAGCGAGTAAGCGAATGGCAACAGCGAGCTGTTGCTAGTGTCAAGGAACCGGATATTTTACTTAAATGAGTGGTTTGATGCCGAGGTGGAAAGATCTCGGCAAGGGGAGTGGGCCGGTTTGAATTATGAGAAAGCTTTTACTTTGGTTGAAAGATGATATTGAAATATGAATGCCGCTGGCGATTGGAATGATGTTGTTGAATCAATCGAATCGCAGGCTCTCTCCGGCAGGAAGAATATTGAATCGAGACTCGTGTTCGTGATTCCTGCGCGGCAGGTGGCCTTGCGATGGTGAAAAGAAATTGGATGGTGAAGAACACGCACGACGGACGAGCCGGTCATGGGGCTCGAGGACACCCATCATTTGTCACTGTAATATTATTTGTTTCGAGCAGAGAAAGCATCCTCGGGTTAAAGTCAAAGTTAAACATACTATGATTTCAACCTACCGTTAAAATCGGAGCAACAGAAGACTGTTGATACGAACGACAAAATCAAACGAAGTTTTTGTATGATTTAAAGTACCTGTAAAATCGTTTCGAACTATCATTCATTTATTCGAATTTCGCGATCACACTTCGAGGTCATACTAGAGGTACAAAACAAAAAAATCGTAAGATATTTCGTACTATTTTTAAGGAGACGACTCTACCATAGACCATTTTACATAGAAATCACAC
>JALLPD010000567.1:0-15333 GCA_036940065.1 Cyclotella cf. meneghiniana
GGCCACGGTATGACTGTGCTCCTTCCTTCAATTGGAGTGAGTCCAGCTCACAATACCAGTCACCTAGTGTCCCATCAAATAGCTCCTCAAAGCTTGGACGAGCTCCAGTAACAATGATTGATCTAGGACACTCAGATGCTTGCAATCATGTTCCACAATTGCCCTGAGATCTGCCTTTTCATATTTGGTGTCAAGGATTTGTATGAGGTGCTTAGTGGCCTCAAGTGCACTCTGAGGATCTTTGGACATGTCTTGACAGATGCTGTTATTTACAGTTCAACACTTCTAAATGTGAGTGTGTGTTTTTAATTTATTGATGTCTCTCATGGACAGTGAGATTTCATCTAGTGTCATTTCTTTTGTCCAAAAGTCTAAGACAATTCCAAACTCTTTTGTGTTACTACTAAGAATGAGGTTGAATCCTGGTTTGATCATGACATTTGTGTCATATTCTACAATATATGGTTGTAAAACATTTCCTGCTTGCAGAATAATCAAAGTAATTTAACCTGATTGTCCCACCTGCCAGTGGTCTGTATGCTCCCATTTGATGCATGCCAAGACTTTTGCACCTTCCTAGTCAGGTAGGGAACAGGTTTGTCTTTTACTTTTGATAAGAAAAAAAGAGGTCTTGGTTGGACCCCGAGTCCAGTAGGAATTTTATTTTGTTATTGGGGGCAACCTTTCAGAGGTTGTTTATGTGCTCTGAAAGCTTGACTTTCAGTCCCCGGGTCCATGATGGCTATTAGTGCTGTAATGCCTAGGTGGTCCTTGGTGAGTTCATTGTAATTGTCTCCTATACTGTTTGTATGGTCTTTGACACTGAAGTTATCATGAGAACCACCCATGAGTCTTTGATGTTGTCAAGAGAAAATTTTGACTTTTTTGACAATTTTGTCTATACTTTATTCAAATTATTTAAGTTGGACTTGTTGTGTTTGTTACAATTGTTCTTTGATATTTCATTCTTCATGACATCGAAGTTAATTTTGTTTTTAAATTTCATTTTATGTTGTGGGATAGCTTTATTTGGACTAGGGTAAGTGTACCTTTTGATTGAGTCACTTAGTATAGTTTTCTTACATGTATGTAATTCCATAATGATGTCCGACTTGCAAATTCAAGAACTGTAGTTGGAGTCATTGGCACTGTCCAAATTATTGGTGCAATGTTTCTTGTGCCTATGCAACATCTTAGTTGCAGTAAGGAATGCTTTCCTAACCTCTGATTGGATGATCTGTGCAAAGTTTGCACCATCTTGCCCCTCATCTTTGGGCTGGGGCCTGGCTACGCTCCCATTCTTATTGATCAGAGTGCCATCTTTATTAAAACGCTGACAGTCACATGTGTTGTTGCTCCTGTGCAGCCCTCTGTACTTCTTGCATAACATGCAGCGTTTCTCTGGTAGATTCCAGAGAACATGCCTTGTGTTAGGTTTCTTGGGAATGCTAGAGTCAATAGACTCCATCTTGTGCACCCCTTCAGCCCCTTTTGCTTTGATTGTATTGGGGGGCTTATGGTCAAGCTCAGGATTATTCTTGATGTTCTCAAGGACAAGCAGAAGGGCTCTAGTACTGATGAGAGTGGTATTCTCCATCAAATTGTACAGAGTTTGCTACTTGGCAGGACACATGTGCAACAGGTGGGTTGTGAGGTTGGCATTGTCAATAGGCAGTATTTTCTTCATAATTTGATTAGCCTTCAGGCTGTAGTACAAGCACAGTATCATCTCAAGGTAGCTGTCAAGCTGTTCTGCTGGGATGAAAAACTGATTCACTGAAACCCAGTTGGGCATTTTTAACGTGTTGGTGATGTAGTACTTGAGGGTCTCACCCGCATCATACCTGAACACCTGTTGAAGATGGAACATGACTCAGTCACAGAAGGAGTTCCATGTCTTGGTGGTAATCTCTGTGTCATGACCCCATAGACATCTTCCAGAGGAGTGCAAGTTACTGTGGCCTTGATAACCTTCTCCCAAGGCTGCCTGGATTTGTCTGGGAGGAGGTTTCCATACAGTTCAATGGCCTTTGCTTCTTCCGTGGTGACTGCAAGCTTCACAGCTTCTACGGCCTTGACGGACTTCTCATATGTCATTTGGAGATGTAGTCTTGGAACTCAGAGTGGGTTTTGCCTTATGTTCCTTGGCTTTCTTTTTCTTGGAGCTATACTTTGACTTCACAATATCTATGTCTAGATTTGTGGACTTGAGGGCCAATTTGGCTTCTTGGAAGTTTTCATCAGCCCCATCTGCTTGCATGCATAAATAGCAGTGAGTACATGCAGTAGAAACTGCTTGGGAGTCCCGGACACCCAAACACCTTGAGCTCATTCTCTAGTGAGGAATAGTCAACTTGAAGGAGGTGGTCCATTTGTGTTCTCAATGGCATCTTCCAAAGGATCTTGTTCAGGAATGTAGTGTACAGGGGAATTCTTACCTCTAATGCCTTGTTCAGGCTCAATCCACTCGGGTCTTTTGGGAACAGCCATCCTGAAGGACATGGCTCGGAGTTTCTCTCCTAGTTGTGAACCTAGTAAAAGTTTTTTGTAGCAGCTTCCGTGAGGCTGAAGAAAAAATCATTGGCCCCGTGGCACATAGTGATGATAGTATGGTGAATGATGAAAATTGACATTTTAGACTGTCTGCCATTCAATGGGAGAGCCTTGATGTGTGGAGGTGCATAGAATAATAACTTTGGAGTTTGGCTATTGCACAATAGTGACTCGAGTCAATAGTTAGTCAAATTTTTAGTTGTAGAAAATTGATGATATTACCTACATACACTATGTATAGGCACATACCACTTGGACTACAACACCATACAAGTGCCTGTTTCTCCCACATCACTTATCTGTACTCCCCATGATACAGCACCCTAGTTTTCCTATGAAAAGAGCTGCACACCATCTTCTATCACTTCAACGGTGCCAACTCTCCCTACATTCTTCACACCATTGCAATGAGCGAGGTTAATTACATGGCTTGCGCCAATGCCAAGGACAACATCTTGTCCCTTACCAGCAAGATCACCATCGATCGCGATGACCATGGCCGCTTCACCCACCATGCCGTCAAGCAATTCAGACACAACTTCACCCTTCAACTTGGAGCCTGCTACAATGACACACTGCCCGGCCAGGGAATGAAACTACTCATGGCAGCTGGCAAAAAAGCGCTCACTACCATCAAGTCCACCGACTGCATCACTGGTGGACATCGTATTGAAAGATGTGCATGCTACTGCCACTGCTCTTGCCAAGCAAACCAACTTACCTGAGAAGACATGCATCAACATGAGGGATGAAGCCAAAGTCAAGGTCGACAATTGAAATTATGTGATTTAAGCCACCATCCACACTTAAGAAGGCACTGCCGAAGCCATCACCTTCATCATTGGTTCCGATGTCACCAATCCCGTACTCAAGCACACCGATGGGAGCCCAAAAGGTGTTGATGAATATCTCCTCAGCGACCTATTCCTTGCTGTTGCTTCCGTGGCCAAGCACCCCACCGAACGTGAAATGGTTGCCTTGAAAGTTAATTTTCTTTGCTTCCAATTTGACTGGCAAAAATTGCTCCAAATCAACATGGAACAACTCTGAGCCAGAGTCAACAAGGTGATGTCCTACCACCTCAGCTTTGATGCCAATGACTACATCCTGGTCCTTTTTTCCAACGTCCATGAAGCAACTCTCAATGAGTATCGAAATGACATTCGCAAAACCCTTTGAACCCTTCACCAGCAGGACAAGTACAATCATCGACACAATGACATCTCCTTTGCCAACATTATCCACAAGCTCAATGTTGCAGACTCCATTTGCAACCCCTCCAATGCACCAGCCCTTGAATCAATCTACTATGTCAGCAAATCCATTGACCTGCTGTACAACTTTGTTGACAGTATGGGTACCAGCGGTGACTACGACGAAGCTGCATTTGGTGTTTCCGGTTCCGACAGTGAATCCTCACGTAGCAACAAGAAAAGTGCTAACCAGGACCACCCCACACACAGCAATGCAAATCGGCACAGTGGTCAAGGATGCTGCAAATCTCAGGAGCGGGAGACACTTTGTTGGCAGGACAATCCCTGCAAATACTGCAAGAAATTCAAACGGTACCATCAACACCCCAATACCCCAGCAAAGACTTGCTATTGGAACCGGAAGCTGAAGGTATTTTGCCCAAAGGCTGTATGCAACAAAATGGAACCTTATGTTCCTAAATGGAAGTTTGACGATGATTCTGGGGATGAAGTTTGACAATGTGGGGGTCCAGATGATGATTAGGTTTTGGTATAAGGGACAGCATGTAAAACAACTAAAAAGGCTTTAGCTTCTGATATTTCCCCAAATGTCACTTGCTCTAGTAACTTTTACTATGCTCTTGCCTCTCCTGACACTACACCACCAGACACAACCCCCCTCTCTACACTCACCCAACTCCACCCCAATATGCTCCTTCATGCCATCACTGGCGCAAGTGCCACATACGGCACATCCTACATCTGCTCTCACAACAGGATGATTCATTCTTACATTATGCAATCACTTGCGCCAAAAATGAATGCACCAACGCCACCAAACTTGACGTTACCGATCCACACAAGCGTACCATTGATGCAGCCCAAGCCTTTCATGACCCACAACCTTCTCTTCTTCAATGAGGCCGCAACACAGTGTCTAATATACCTTCCAGCCTGCTTTGCGCTTCCCAATGACTTGTTTCCAACAATAAGCATGTCCGATTTGCTGCGCAGCACTCTGTGCAGACTATCCCTGCTCACTCCCAACCCACAGTATAGCTCACAAATGACTTCGGGGCCAACGGGCACTACCTCAGTGAGCGCGACCGCACCGCTGCTAAACTACCCATCCTCTTTGCCTCCTTCAAATGTGTAGGCAATGCCAATGGCGGCAGCAGCGCCACCACCAATGTCACCACACTCCTTTTTCATGCCCTGTCCCCATCCGCAGCTCAAGTTGACTTGTTTGACAATTTTCCCACCTCACTCATGAGTGTCAGTAAAACAACCGACGATGGCACCATTTCAATTTTTACCAAAGATGGAGTCACCATCCACAATGAAAATTTTTTTCTCATCACCTGCCATTGCAAACCCATTTTAATTGGCATCTGCAATACACAAGAATGTTACCGCATTCCACTCACTCAACAATGTGACCAATGGCAACATTGTTCTCCCCGAAAGCATATCACCAAAGCATTACGCCAGGCCAACAGCGTATACAACCTACCTTCTATCAAACAAGCTATACGATGGATGCATGCTGTCTGCGGCCATCCTTTAAATCTACATGGGTCAAAGCCATCAAATCCAGAAACTTCATCTGCTGGCCATTACTTACCAAAAAGAACGTCCTCAAATATCATCCGGAAGCTGACGCCACAATGAAGGGACATGACTCAGACAAGAAAAAATGTGCAATCCATGAAACACAAACCTCTTCTGTTCAAACACGCCCACGTTGCCTTGCTCCACGGCAAGAAGATACAAGATGTTTTCACTGCAGTCTATGACATTTGTGAAACTATCTTCACTGACCAAATGAGACAATTCCCTATACGATTGCAATGTGGTAATAAATACATCATGGTCATGGTCAAAATTGATAGCAATGCCATTCTTCTCGAACCATTAACAAGCAGAAAAGATCCGGAACTCATTTGAGGGTATAACTCTCTCATCGAGGGCCTTGTATGCACTGGAGTGACCCCAAAAAACATGTCCTTGACAATGACATCTCCCACCATATGAAAGAACACATCAAAACAAATACCATTTCACACTCAAACTGGTACCACCTGGATGTCAATGTTGTAAAGCGGCCAAGGTTGCAATCTGCAACTTCAAAGCACACTGTCTCAGTGTCCTGGCAGGGAGTCCAGACTCTTTTTCCTCCCAGTCTATGGGATTGTCTTCTACCCCAGACCAAAATAATGCTTAACCTTCTGTGCCAATCCAATGCCATGCCAACCATTTCTGCATATGCCCATCTGTTTGGTCCTATTGACTACAACAAAATGCCTTTGGCTCCAATGGGATGCAAGGTCCAAGTGCACAAAAAGACAGACAAACAGGGCACATGGGCCTTCCATTGTGTTGATGGTTGGTATTTAAACACCTCCCCTGAGCACTGCAGAGTCCACAATTGCCACATTAAAGCACCCAGTCAGAACAACTCAGCAACACTGTTCGCTTCAAACATAAAGACATCACTACTCCTACACTCACCCCTGCAGATAAACTTATGAAGGCAATCACTGATTGCACGGCTGCTCTCACAGCATTTCCAGCCTCTCCCCAGGATACCAACCTTTGTGATCTCCAAACCCTTGTTGATCAGGCTCATGCCAAAACCACCACTCAACACAGTCAACCCGCCATTGTTCTGAGAGTGACACACCAATCACGATCAACCCTCACTCCAGCCACCCTTCCACCATCTCCCCTTCCACTGCCTCACTTCCGAGGGTGCCCACATTCAACACCCTTGCCACCCAACAAGCTGTAGTATGGCAAACCCGCCGGTGCTAACAATTCCTCCACAAGGCTGCAACACCCACTTTCCTCCCCATCAGACCACCAGCCCTGAGCACATAAATCAGAGAACAAGCAGCTACTGCCACACCTCACCAACCTACTGTTGCCGCTCCACGTTCCACATGACTCCCATGCAAAGCACCCTTACCACAACACACTGCCCGCAGACCACATGCCAATGCCATATCCAAATTCAAGAAAGGTCACTTCCATTCAGCTTTTGCCTGCCTGGAATACCAAATTGAACAGGTTTTTGCCATCCTTGACAATGACTCCGGGCGCCAACTCAACTACTGCCAGCAACTACGTCATCCAAAATACAGGCACCGATTGAGCACCTCCATAGCCAATGAATTTGGCTGCCTTGCCCAAGGTGTTGGCTCACACATTAAGGGTACCAACACAATTCACTTCATCGCAGAACATTACATCCCTACTAACTGATGCAAAGACGTCACTTACGGTAGCTTCATCTGCAAAATCCATCCGGAGAAATCCGACCCCAATCGCACCAGAATCATCACAGGGGGTGACAAATGCAACTACCCATTTGCAGTTGCCACTCCAACAGCAGAAATGTTAGTAGCCAAAATCCTCTTTAACAATGTCATCTCCACTCCCGGCACATGCTTTATGACTATGGATATTTCAAATTTCTACCGTATGACCTCGTTGCTCTGGTCCAAATACATTTGTATCAAATTAATGGATGTCCTGGATGAAATTATCCATCAATATGGTCTTTGCCAAAAAGCCAACAAAGCCGGTATGATACACATGGTCATCTCCAAAGGCATGTATGGTCTCCCCCAGAGTGGCCTCCTTGCCAATGAATTACTAGAGAAACATCTCAATAAACATGGCTATGTTCAAAGCAAATTTGTGCCTGGTCTCTGGAAACACCACTCCAGACCAATTACTTTTTGCCTCACTGTTGATGACTTTGGCATCAAATATATTGGGCAAGAACATGCAGAACATCTCCTCCATGTCCTGTCTGCTGATTATAAAGTTACATGTGATTGGTCAGGAACGCGCTACATTGGCATTCACCTGCACTGGGATTGCACCAATCACAGGGTCCACCTGTTCATGCCCAGCTACGTCAAGAAGGCCCTTACAATATTCAACCACACTCCTTCCAAACCGGAAAGCCAACCATGGCCACAAAGACCCATCAAATATGGCTGCAAGAATAGCAATATGCCAAGTCACCTTCCTCTGCCCCAACCCTTGACAAGAAAGGCAAGAATCAAACAGGTATGTGGAAAATTCCTCTACCTTGGACATGCCATGGACAGCACCCTCCTTGTACCCATCAGTGCCATTTCAACCAGAGACACCCTAGCCCAAACTAGTCAACTCCTTAATTATCTAGCCACCCAGGAAGATGCTGTCCTCACATTTACTTGAAGCGACATGAAATTAGCAATTCATAGCGATGCCAGCTAACTCTCTGAACCCGGTGCCCGCAGCCACACTGGAGGCCATTTCTTTTTATCCTTCAATGAAACAGGACCCCATAACAATGGTGTTATCTTAAACATTGCTCACATTATCAAACATGTCATGTCTTCAGCCACTGAAGCGAAACTGGTGGCCCTTTACATCATGGCCCACAAAGCAGTCTACATTCGTATCATCTTTGATCAAACAACCTCCTACACCCATCCAAACCAACAATGACATGGCCAATGTCATCATCAATGAAAAAGTCCAACCCAAATGCACAAAAGCCATGGACATGTGCTTCCACTGGCTATGAGATTGCAAATGTCAGCAACAATTCAAGTTCTATTGGCAAGCTGGCAAAACCAACTATGCTGACTACTGGACTAATCACCATTCTGTTGCCCACCACATCAACATTCAAAAAGAATTCCTCACACCTTACATTGTCCTCAAAATGTTACACCTGACAAACCAGAACCAGACAGCAGCCAAGGCTGCTTAAGTGTTTGCTTCAGCACCAGCACTTGCAAGGGTGTGATGATATTACATACATACACTATGTACATAGGCACATACCACTTGAACTACAATGTCATACAAGTGTCAACATGCACTATTTCTCCCACATCACTTAGTTAGATCACAGCAATAACATAGGAAAACAGAATTTATGATCTGTACTCACCATGGTACAGCAGTCACTGGTTCCCTAAAAATAGGAATAAGAAATAGTTTTCCAGATGATTGAAAGCTATTTTTATAAGCTCTTGAAAAGATTGAAACTGAGGACTACAGAATGTTAGTCCTCTCATTTTTATCATGTACTTTATATAATAATCGATTATTTTTGGCTTACTTGTACTCTGTTGAATTCTGGTGTACCAATCAGGATCTTGGTGCACCTGATCAGGCTTGTACATTGATTTTGTCAAAAGGTCTTACAAAATTCCCTGGTCTTGCCAAAGGGTCTTGTTAAATGTTTGGTGGGATTCTTTCCTCAGTGGTAAGAATTTGATTTGTGGGTGTATGTATGCCCTGCCATTGGGCATATTATGGGCCGGAATCCCTGGGAGCATCCTTGGCTCATGTCACTTGGTATTGCTTTACCTTGGTCTTGACATGACCTCTTGGCCTTGCAAGATCTATTGGTCTATCCTTCCTGGTGGCAGGGTGTCCTTGACACTTGTGATGCTCAATATCCAAAGGATCCCTTTGATCATCATTGAGGATATCATCCATTATTGAAGGAGATAAAAGTACTTCAGTTGAGGTAGATGTTTGGCACATGTGAGTGCCGTGACACCAATGAGCACACAATATCCCATGTTGTATGTGTTCTGTCCCACCATCAACAATGAATGACGTCCTTTATTTTTACTTTTTATTTCTTATTTTTAATAATTATCCGTGTCTCAAAAGGGGGTCATGTCCATATCTGCTGTGCTCTTCTTTTTCTAGTGGCTTGGGGTACAGGACTATTGAAGTTAGATTCAACTTGTCTTATGAATCTGTCATCCCTATTCCATATATTTCATACTTGTAATTTCCTGATGTATTTTCCTTCCATTGTACTGATGTCCAATGACTTAGAACAAAAAATGTTGAAAACAAGCAAATGTGGAGAATGTATCTTGTGGTGAGGTCTGGATTCATTTTCATTTGGTATGGACGTTTTCTCTAATATCTGTTTTTACTTTTTAACATCAACTTATTCCTAGGCAAACTGAATGGAGGGTTGATTGCAATGAATTGGTTTTTGCTATGATTTAACACAGCAATAGAAAGCCTCTTTGGTTGACAACTCATCATCATAAGGGTAACACAAACTCAGGTTAGTGTTTATGTCCTCTTTCTTGGGATAGTATTTAAGCCTGTACAACCTAATTACGATGGAACCAATTTTTTGGGACATGAAGAAACTGACCAGCCAGACAGTTGCTTGTCATAGAACTCATTTTGAGATATTGTCCATTTTCTTTTTTTCACATGACTTGCTTATTTTATGGTATTGTACAGTACCATACCATGCTATCACCAAGAAGCCGGGACAATGATGTGCTACTGTGGGGGTGGTATCAAACTAAAAAATCCTATTTATCATATATTACATCAAAACATTGGCATTGTAAAAAATGTATCTCTTAATCAATGAATATAAAACTTTCAACTGACACAATGAAATTGCTCTAACCTAGAGCATTATTGTGATCTCCACAAGTGAAAAATCACTGACTTGGTGGGGAATGGGTAACTTTCATACATTTTGGGCATCCCACCAAAATTGGTTCCGTGGAAATAGAGAGGCAACTCACAAAAAAATCAATTTTTGTGATCAATTTCGGCAAGATCACTTCAGTCATGAAGTATCCAGGTCGTGGCTTGTCATCCGTTGGGTCATCTGAGACATCAGTTAATTCTTTAACTGATGACAAACTGGTTATCATTAAGTTGTCTTTGACAAAAAATGGGGCATCACTGGGTCACAACAGACAACTCTGTGGGTCATCACCAGGTCTTAACTGACAACAAATTGGTCATCATTGGGTTGTAACTGACAACTAAGTAGGTCGTAAATGGGTTGTCTCTGACAATTAATGGGTGATCATGAGGTTGTAACATGTAATCCCTGGAAAGAAGATTACCAGTGTTTTACACACAGAGTCGTCAGTCAGGGTAGTCACAGATCATTACTCATGACTAAGTGGGTTATCAAAGGGTCTTCACTAATGACAAATGGGTCATTATTTAGTCTTAATTGATGACTCTATGGGTCATCACCAGGTCTTCACTGATGACAAATGGGTCATCATCGGGCCTTCACTTACGGCTAAGTGGGTCGTCACCGGGTCTTCACTGATGACATTTTGATGGCTCACATGTAGCCACTTGAGTCATGATTTGTCACTTTAGTTGTCCGAGTCATCAACATGTCTTCAGTTTAACTTGTGCAAGTCATTGGAATTCTACAGAGTCGTCAATTTGTTGAAATTTTATTGCTAAAACATCAATTTTTTTGTGAGTTGCCTGTCTTGCGGGTTTATTTATTCATTACTTTTTCATTCTTTCATTACTTTATGGTGTCAGAACAAAATCAATGATTAGACCTATTGAATCAAATTTTGCAATTCTTGATAAATCAACTTTTTGCTATGATTTGAGAAGGCAGAGAACTCTTTCTGGTTTGCTTGTAAGGGAACCACAACATTTAGTGAGTGAAGACAGCTTGCTTGCCCTTCATTATCCATTTGGTGTGTTCTTTTTGAAAACAAATACCTGCTTTTGTTTTGCTGCAAGACAGGAACATTTTCCAGCAGGGCAGAGGCAAGTTGGCAGCTCAACAGTCTGTTGCCTATTGTGCACTGTGATTGTTGATTGCATGTTTGGTTGAAATGGGAGGAGACATTGCTCAAAGTCTACTTGGAGAAGGACATGATAAGAATGAAGATTAGAGGGTAGCTAAGAAGAAGATATTTTTAATGAGAACAAATGGTGGACTGGACTGTAGAACAAGATGATATAAATGTTGTTGTAACTGGTGAATTTTTGTCTCAGGCTTCCATAGTGGTTTGTTTCACCTTTTCTTGCAAATGTCCGGGAAACTTTGTTTGAAGAGATTTATTTTCCAATTAGCAGTACTGGTAGGGCTGTTTGTTGTCTCATGATGTCTTCAGTCAACTACCATGAGGCAGATCCCTGATCCCATTATTGTGGGGAATCTATTCTAAGTGGAATCCTCCCAAGTGAAAAGACACAGCAATACACTCTAAATCTTGCTGCACAATGTTTCTGTTGTTCTGTCAGATACAACACAGTAAAATAGTGGATACAACACAGTAACCATACTAGATGCATCACAGCAACAATAGAGTGCAACAATACCGAAATTTTTTCATCAGAAGATATTTATGCAAATAAATGAGAGAAGAAAATATGAAGTCTCTACATTCTTCTCCAATCATAAACAATCCTTTCAAATCAGTGCATACCCCCTCCAGATCAAGGGAATTAACAAAAAGGGAAATAGTTTAAAGAATGACATCAGCTGTTCCAATTCAATAAGGCTTACAGGTAAAAGATCAACCAGAATCTTTGATGCTTCTTTGTAGATGTCCTGGGCACCAATCCATTGTTGAATTGTATGTTAATTGTATGGATTCGGAGAACACAAAACGGAAGTGGAAATCCTTATTACAGGACACTTGCCACATCTTTTCAACACATCATTCCCAAGACTCATTGGGATATGAATTGCACACTGAACCATACCCTTCAGCCCAAAAGTTTTATTGCAGTTGACTCTCTGTAAGTACAAAAACAACATTAAAAATGATGTGCACAACAGACTTTCTGAATATTGTCCAAGTTTCAATTTAATTAGGCATACTGCTCAAATAGAAAGGGAGGCAATGCACTTAAACCTACCAACCTTGTGAAATATCCATTGCAACTTCTTGAATACTGGGTGGATAGAAGCAAAGGCACTCAAAAATGCTTCTTTTCCATTTGCTTAAGAAAAATATTCGTATGTAACTGATGTCTATCAAAAAATTGTATGTTGCTATACTTGGAAATGGGTACCTTGCAATCCTGATGCAAAGAACAATAAGGTAAGGAACCATCCTATGCAAGACATGGCATGAATGAGTGTCAGTAATGGAGACACTGGCTTGACTACTGCAATAACCAAATACATGCCAGGAGACTCAGTCAGGGCGGTATCATTAAAGATCTGCCACCATAGAAATGAATATTAGTACTATTGGACTTTTCCTCAGTCACAGAAGGTATTGGCATGGCATTTTTTCCAACCAGGAGTATTGTTTTGAGACGTCAAAAATTCAATCATCAAAGCATACAGCAAACTGTCTTGCACACTGGGTGGATTCCAATACTCACATACCATATTCTCCCTTGAATGTGTCTCTTGATATTCTTAAAAAGCTTGTTCATACTTTGATGTTGAATGCAATTGATGACTTTCAGAGCAAAACAGGTCATCTAATGCTACTCCTTATTTGCTGCATCTCATGTAATATATGACAGAGATGATATTACTGATATTTAGCATGGTAATTAAAATAATATGGCTCTTGGTGAAACATTTAGATGATCAAAGGTCATCAAGTATCCCTATTGCAATGATCCATTCTAACAAACATTCTATGGGATGATATTATTCATGGCAACTCTTTTGAAAGTAATCAAAATTTCTTACATTTGCCATCACCTGTCTGGAATGGCTGTATGGTATCTGTTCATAAGCAGTACTTTTGTTTTTTTGTGAGCATGATTGTAAATTTTAACATATGTATAATCAAATAGATAATGTGATTGACCATATGTTTTACCTACAGCAAAATTGTGTTTGAGACAGTTTCCCTACTTGGGATTCTCCTGAATCTGACTCCATGACTTATGTTTCAGAGAGGAACATTCTATTACTTAGTATTTTATGATGAGAGCATGCATAAACAGGGCCCTTCAAGGTTGGAAATAACGTGGAAAATATTTTTTCTCTATGTTTACTTTCCATTTCAGTTGTTTTACATCACCAGCATCCCCCCTTTCATGAATGGGTGAAAATGGCCACATGCATCATTATATTGCCTCAAATACATGATGATTCCCACATTCACATTCCATTCACACAACAAAGCAGCTGTTGCCCCCGCCAATCAATTGTGTGCAAGACTTCAATTCAAAGAAGTAGCATTTCTGGGTAAGTGTTGGTATGTGTTTCTTAGCTGTGCTGCTCTAATTTCAACATTTTAGACCAATTACAGTTGTCTTTAGGCAACATGTCATTGGAAAATGCCCACTGTGCCTTCTAGAACAATGAAACTGGGAGATTCTTTACTTGATCTGATCAATAGGCCCAAAATCAGATCAACTTGCAATGATTACACCACTGTGGTCAGTAGTACACTTGGTGTGGCTTGCAACACGACTCTTGGAAGTATTTTATTAAAGAATAAGATCTAATTTTTACTCATTGGTCACTGTCAATAGACCACCAGAGAGTGAACACCCCCTGTTACTACACTATAATGTTATTCTTCTTTTGCAACAGTCACAGTGTCATTTTTTACCACCTACTTCATTACATTCACCAGTTTGTGTCCATGGCAGTACCAGGGCATCATGGCTACAAATGAGCACATCACCAACATTTGTGATGGCAAAATTCAGTATGGCTGCTTTGATGTGTCACACTAAAGTCTTTACACTCATGCCAAGCCAGTACCAGGTCATTACAGTCCAATATGCACATCTTAACTACAATTTGTACAGGTCTGAATCAGTCAAAACCAAATGGAATAAATGCAATGAACCAGGGTCAAGCACACTGCTGAACACATTGAATGTGATGAATCAGCAATTAAACCTACTGAGGTAGGTGGGGAATCTGAGTCAATCTGTTGCAGTGTAACATGACAGATACAATGAAGCAGTGATAGACAGTGCTGTAGTAAATCAGAACATAGAGACAGGCAAACACAATGAACATGATGAATAGGCACCGGAGAAACCTCAGGTAGCTCAAGAAACAGATGACCTCAAATGCAATGGATGTGATGAAATGGCAATAAATGCACTGGAGTAGGTTAGTAATTAGTCAAGCCATATGAGATGAGTGCAATAGTGAAGCAGAGGTTAAGAACACACAGGTAGGCCAATAAAAAGACAGTGATCACAAACAAGGCAACAACAGTGATGTTGAAGTGCAGAATACATCACTGTTCATGATGATAGCAATTGTGTCATACTCTTATGGCTATGTCCATGGTGGGTAAAATTAACAAACAAGAAAATCCCAATATGCTAAACCTGACCAAGAGTAGAACAGCATGAAGTTTATCCAATACAGGAACATGTTGTTGGGAAGGGCAGTGTTAACAGGTGCAGTTAGTTTAAGCCAGAAAAATGTAAAGTTACCTTGAAAAAATGTAATATCTGTAATATAAGAAATTCAAGAAAGTATTTCTTTACAAACGTGTGATAAAAGTTTAAAGAAAATGAGTATCCAAAATTATCTGAAAGGCAAAACTGTTCATAGACAAGCCACTCATTATTATCAGAAGCAGACTGGATAGAGTAAATGTATGGGATCCACATTTATTTACATCACCATAAATCAATGATCAAAAGTCCCACTAATCTTTGGTTGCTGATGAGTATTTGACATGAGCCAAGTATCTACATACCCTTTAAGTAGGCATAAGCCCATAAGATGGCCCTTAATTAGGACACTAGAAGGTGACATGAGCTATGGATGCTCTCATGACCTCTAGGCCAATGATGCCTAGGTATGGGT